>OMOW01021797.1:0-10599 GCA_900312555.1 Lamprogrammus exutus | reverse complement strand
ACATAAACATCTCAAAAGTGTTCTCAAATCATGATCTTTACACTAGTTTTCTGTAAAGATCATGATTTGAGAACACTTTTGAGATGTTTATGTACTGTGGAAGCATCACTGTGAATGACAATTTTTCACAAAGTGGAGATGGCCTTTATTTAATAATAAACTGGCTTAGTAAGGGGAAGGCTGCCTTTTGTGTTCTTTGGTTTAAAGTGAAGGAAACACAAGTGCGCTGTGTCCTTCTACTTTGTCCATGATGGGGTTGGCTGTGTAGGAGGAGGCCTTCATGTGCCTTTGAAACCAGCTCTCTCCACAAAGACTATTCACAAATATCAGCTAGAGAGGGCAAGTCTCCTTTGAAGACACTCTACTGAGTACATCTTTTCTCATGAAACCGTGGGTGTGGAAAAGAAATCACTGTTAAATACAGTTAGTTCTGCTGCATTATACAGCCATCAGAACTGAACCCTCAGTTAAGTGGATCTAAAGTGAGATGAAATATGAGGACGCACCAAGTAATCAAGTCTTGTACAATTGACAAAAACTATTCGAGGAATGAGCTGAACGCTGAGAAGCAAAATAAATATTATTTTCTGCAATCAAATGTATTTGGTGTCTTTATTTCGCCAGTGAGTTATGAATTAACATATATTATTTTAAATAATAGAAACAAATTAAAATGGCATTGACAAAAATATTGGTAGTAACCACAGTCCAGTTCAGTAGCTCTGCATGGGATTTTGACATTTCTCCACTTGTAGTGTGGACCTGATCGGGTTCTGTTAAGTTGCAAGGTGCGTTCGCGAAACAAAAAAAAAATACACTGTATACAGTAGTATGCACATCCAACCCAGTGTGATCGGGTGCTGGACAGGACAAGACAAATACAGTTCAAAGGAGAAGAGTTGTCTGCACACTGAATTGCATTCTCCAAACAGCCAGTTTCAACTCTTTCCACAAATGATCAACAAGATTCAGATCAGGAATCATAGCAGACCACTTTAAAATGGTCAAATGTTCCATTCTTGGTGATTTTGTAGGTATACTTTGCACCATTATCCTCTGCACCACCACAGCTTTCTGACAACTGGGCAATATGTTTTGTTTGAGAATGCCTTTAAAGTCTTCAGATTTCATCGCGCCCTAAACAGATTCAAGGCACCCAGCGCCAGAGGCAGCAATGCAACCCCAAAAGATCAGTGAGCCTCCTCCATGCGTCACAGTAGGGATGCTGTTCTTTTCTTTGAAAGCTTTGCCTTGTTTCGTGTGAACACTGAAGTGGTGCAAGTGACAGAAAGCTCTTATTTTCTCATTTTCTTTCTCACAGAATTGTGCCTTGTCAACAGGCATTTTGGCAAACTCCAATTGGACCTAAAAAGGACAAGGTACATTATTTTCTTAATAATCTGCAAGGTTGTCCAGACTTTGCCATGTCTGTAAATGGTTATGAACATTCACTATCCTGAGGATCTGTAGTGACTGCTTAGGTTTTCTACCATATGAGCCAAATGTTCAACCTAAGTGAAGAGCAGTTTTTATATTCGAGCCAGCACATCCATAGCAACAAACCACTGAAAACCCAATCAGACTCCAGATAAACTAAATAGACCTTCAAATTCATTCCTAAATGAAAAAGTGCTGCCAGTTGCAATCTCGCTTTCATTATTATGGTTAACCTTGTCAATAACTGACTGCACATTGAAAACAAGAGCTTTATTATTGAAGTGCCGCACAGACCTTCAATTCCGACCCTGCATTCAGGCACACACCTCTCATCCATCAAATTCATTTCCATGTAATGATGTTCCAGTGCATGCAAATTGCCTGCTGTTTTTCAAGATAAACATGCAGGGGCTGTTACTATGTGAACAGACTGAGGAAAAGGTAGAACTACCAAAGAACACAGTGTAAAGGACAAAGGGTAGCTGTGAGGTTTCTTACATTTTACTGAGGACAAAACATTCAACTCATTATTAATCAGTGCCACTTGTTGATAATGTACCATTTTAAAAATAATGAAGAACATTACAGCTACAATGCATCAGGTTTAAGGAGCTTACGACTTAGGCCAGGATTATACTTGGCTTAATGACACATACTCAAACGGATGATGGCTGCCATTTAGAGTATGTCCCGCATTTGTTTGAAAGTTCTAGTTGTGTACGTCCTTCGGAAATAATTCAACGAGATGCAAGATATACCAGTACGAGGTATTGCGAGATGCAATACCTACATAAATCAGGCAGTAAATTTTGTTAAGTGACGACGACGGTGGCAGCAAGAAAAATGGCTGAAAGTTTCAAGGGGAAGCTGATCAAACACTGAGATTTGTTGACTCTGCTTTCGCTCTAAGTAGCCAGCGAGATGTAAGGGAAATCCCGGTATAATCATGGCCTTAGACAGACACTGATTTAAAGTGTTTCAACTCTTTCAACTTTCTGTGTAGCCTGTTTGCTCACTACATAACAGTATGCATCCACAATACAAATGAATGAAGAAATAGACCTAGAAGACCAAGGTCATTACCAAATTGAACACAATTATACAGGCATACAGGAAGTAAGGTTACTGTCTACACTTAATTATTAATCAACAACATGCTTACAGGATTGACGGTTCTCAAATGTGTGTCTCTTTAAGTAGACTTTGTCTCCTTATCTCTTTTTATACTTTTTGCATGTAACTCATTCCTCTTCATAAAAATGAGCATTTTCATGGAACCACCAGCTCTAGTACAGCTTCTTTTTCCTTCAACTAAACGATTTGGGTGACCATGGTAGAATTTGATCTTCCAAAACACTGTCACCCCAATTTTTTTAAAACTTTTTTCACGAACCCAACTTGTTGAGAAAGCCCACAAAGACTTCTTTGATGACACACTGAATGTGGCATTCTGACTCCCAAAGAAACCTGCCCTCTTGTATGTGCATTGTGGATTGTCAAAAAATGCAGTCCCCAAATCTGTATTATACAGTATAATACTTGTCTCACCTTAATACTAATGGCTTTAGGGATACAACTATAATGAAACTAAATTTGGCATCAAGTAAACCCACTGTGTAATTTGTTGTGACTGGTAGGAGAGGACAGAACCATAGTCCTTCTTGGATGTTATTACGGGCAACAAAAATAATTGGGGAGCAGGGAGATCAGATACTTGAGTCTAGAGAGAGAACGACAAAAGAGGAAATGTGACAAGCTACCGAACAGCTGAAGATCAGATGTTTAACTGCTTTATGTACAGAAATAGCCACGTCCCTGAGCTACATCATAATCCATTTTCACAAGAAAACAAGAGTCCCACATTTTCCATTTGAAATATAGGAAGAAAAACAACACACACATGTGACTTCAGTGAACACTTATACTTAGAGTTAAGGATAGATACTGAGATACATTTTTACTCTTTGACATTCCTAGTTTAAGACTTAAATAGATTAGATATGTGCATTCCTGAAACAACGAGAGGTCTTGATTCGTTGTGTCTAACTGTATAGTGGACCATCTCTGTAATTCTTTGACCAAGAGCAGGAAGATCAATTTATCCAAAATTATGCTTTTCTGATTTTAGCATTGGATCTGTCTTCACTATAGCAATTAGCTATAATTAATTATCTACTAGAGAGGGGTGCCAATCTCTGAAGAGGTCTAGATGCTATCTTAAAAATATTATAAGAAAATTAATAGGTTGTGCAACCATGATATGAAGTAATTGCAACTGTAATATCTTCAAATTTAAATGAGGAATTAAATGTAGCAGTGTATGCAAGGCTGAGTTGTCTTCCAATATAATCCTTGATGTTTATGCTTGATATGTATGTTTAAGCACTCACCTTAACTACTTTAGATGAAGTTGTCACTTATGCAATTTGCCTCTACGTTTCTAGG
Organism: Lamprogrammus exutus; assembly: GCA_900312555.1. NCBI lineage: Eukaryota > Metazoa > Chordata > Actinopteri > Ophidiiformes > Ophidiidae > Lamprogrammus > Lamprogrammus exutus. The sequence continues at coordinate 6,717 of OMOW01021797.1, read as the reverse complement.
ATGAGATTTTTATATCTCCCTTTTACTACTGTCTGAAATGTTTGGACCTTTGTTGTATTGAACAGAAAAAATGTTAAAAAATGGTAGTATTTTATCACAGTTTCAGTTTCTAACCGATCGATTGGTAATGATATGACAAACTTCAAAATACAGGCAATATCTGCAATACAATTATTCATAAATATCTTAAGTGCACGGTTCATATTGAAAGGTTGACTGACTAGAATTTACACATATTTAAGCAAATATGTACAGACTATGACAAATTACACATCAGAGCCTATCCACAATCAACAAAAGCTTAATAAATGTCCAAACCCTAAATCTATTGTAAGAAATGCTCAAGTGTGAACACAAGCCCTTTGTTGTAAATGGTTTTCAGTCTCATTACAACAACATCTCTTTGCTCCAAAAGCAGACTAATTGTTTAAGTGTGCTAAGGATTATGGAAGAAAGGCTGGACACTTCAAATAAATCTGTTCCCGAGAGAAAAGCTCGCTCTGTTACAGCTCAGACACACTGGCCCTTTTCTTTGACACCCAGACTGACATTGTCTGCATGCGTGTGTGTATGTGTGCCTTGAGGGATGTGTGAATGCGTAATTGATGTGGGGGTACAAAAGATAAGTATAGGAATAAACATGTTTATGAAATAGGGGAAAGTTGAGGAATAAATCCTCACGTAAATAGTCAACATATATCACACACACACACACACACACACATAAAGTGAAGATACCAAAGCCCATCTAAACTGATTGTACTGATTTATGAACCACATAAAATGCACAACAACCACCCCAAGCTCACAAATCTGTCTCACATAATCTTTATCAAAATGATTCAAAAGATTGAAGAGGTCTAAAATTGAATCACACCTTATGCACAAATGTGTTTCTCTTTGGTATGGAGGTAAAATGATCAGAGATAAAGTGAATAGAGAGCCAAGATTCCTTTTTGCACATTTTGTACCAAGATCACCATCTGGAGTACTCTCCCATAAGCAATTCTGCCATCTGTGACAACGATTTCCGGCATATATTCTCAATCTTTTCAAGTTCCCCTATACAAAGAAAACATATTCCAAGGACACCATGTGTTGGTGGAGATAACACACCCGCTGACAGCAGATCGCCTCACTGGCAACGCTCATAATAATAATAATGGACCTTTCAGCATTTACATTCACAGCAGCAAGGCCCTGGCAAGATTAACTCTGTGATCGCCCTAATCTCAGTAACACAATAAAAGATTATCATCACACTGGTTGTTGTATTGATCGGCACTTAAAATGACTTTAGAAGACAATGTCACTATGTGGCAGTGTTATCGATCTTTGCAGTCATTAATGGTTGCTGGTTTGGTTGTCGATAAACATTTTTAGTTCATTTTACTGCTGCATTCGCATCAAACTTCAGGAAATAAAAGCCACCGATGGATTACTAATATGCTTGTGCTGAAAATGAGTCTGATTTCCAGTTTGAAGTGACGTGTAACCAAACCATAGAGGACACATCTTGATCAAAGTACAAATCAGTTCTTGATTAGGTTCGTGTGCAATCTTATCAGATCGGATATCTTGTGTACGACCAAAACCCTGTTAAAGCCTTTTTTTGGTTTACAGAGATATAAGCTAGAATATCTTAGTTGTTTAATGCTCAATGAGTTTAGGTAAATTAAAGCAATTACACATTTTTTCATTTTGAGGAGGACAACCAATGAGTTTAGCCTAAATGTGCTTCCATATGGAGAACATCAGGCTGTTGCTCTACGGGGAAGCAAACACAAATCAGCTCCTATTTGAAACGGTTGACATATAATAAAGATTTCCCTGGTCTCACTTTTATTTAGGGTCTATTTTGACCTATTTGCAATGTTTAATATGCAAAAAAACACAGTGATCCACATCTAATTCCAAACTGACTTCTTTATTTGCAGTGTGGTTTTTGATTGGATAGCTGAATGTTTTTTCAGATGGAGACATTAAAGCATGAGTGGAGAGCGCAGCCCATTGTTTGATCAGTTATGCAAGGACCAGCCTATCCTATTCTATCCTCATTCTATCCTAGAAACTATTTTTGCACATGTGCCATCCACGTTTTATTTCATTGAGGAGGAGCAGATACAAGCAAGAACAGTGGGGTAGAGAGGCCAAGGATTGTGGAAATGGGTGAGCTGTGGAGTTTGGCAGATATGATGCGGCGGAAGGGGTGGAGTGTCTGGGTGTATGCAGTGGAAGTTGGCTATTGTGGCTTCTCGGCCCAATCCACATCAAGTCTTCCCTCCACTCTTAAGCATCATTGGACGCTGTAGTGTGTATCAAGTGCTGTAGAAAAGTAATGTTTGAAAATATCTGCACCAAGCTGGTAGCCATCCACATATTGGCAGTAATTTGGCCAATCAGTGTCGAATCATGATCTTGAGGATGTTCCTGCATAATGTTAATGCTGCCTTATTAGCAGCATTTAACACTGTACAAAGGCCAAAAGTGGATTTTTCTCGCAACATGTCAGCATTTCCTTTAAAGGCCTATGAGAATTATCCCCTTTTAAGGGCATGAATGTCAGCCAGTGTTCCTGATGGTGTGCATATTGACGCATAAAGCATATTAAAGACTTAAGGGTATCTATCAAGACCTGATCGCAGGATGCTGCCTTTATATGATATGCACGTTGGTTATGTTAGATACACAGATTTAGTCATCAGTCAATACAGCCGGGGATTGTCTAAAAGATTTCCACCAGGCAGCTGGGATCACTGGGCTATGGAGGCAGTGGTGCCCTGCCAAAGTCAGCCAAATTATGATACAGGGTGCAGGGTGGTGGTGCTTCTGTCCTTGCGGAGGCACTGAGGCATCACTAATTCCGTTACTGCCGAAAATGATAAGCCTGGTGACAGCAGGAAGCCATCTCTGACTCACATGATATATTATTAATATATAATGGATAAAAACATGAATTTGTGTGTGAATATCTGTGTAGTTCCCTCCAATTGTTAGTCAGCGACAACTATCAGGTCATAAAATGGACCTGGTCAAAATATCAAGGATAACTTTGTGTTCTGGCCATCATTCATAGAGCCCCATAAACTGATGGCCAACAGGGAGTATTTCTATAATGCCATAACAAACACTGTCACAGAAAAAGACTGGCACATGGAATTTAATATAGAGCAACAAGACTACAAATAACAAATGCAATCCATTCCTAACAGCAATATGTGTGCCAGGTTATGTTGTGTGTTTGCCATTTTGCTATCATCAGGTCTAGAGATGTAGGATTATTGGCTTTAAGTGGATGCTGAGCCTGTTAGATCCGGACACTGTGTTCTCCTTAAATGATTGTGGTTAGATATATGTGATTACACCCATCCATTTTCTAACCTAAGGCAGTGCAGACAGCCTATTACAGCATCCCATCTCTTTATTACTTTAATTATTACTTTAAATTGTGTTTGTTTTATGTTGGCTGCCTTGCTGCTTTCAGTCTGCAACTGATTCATCAGTCTAAAGTCTGTAAATGCATTAGAGAAGACCTGTGCATTATACAGTCTGTGAGCTGGTTCTGTCTGGCCAAAGACAAAGCACACTATTGTACTTGTGAAACCAGCAAATTCAAAAGATCAACATTTTATTTATGATGAAATAAAACACAAAATAAAGTGTGTTGTGAAGGTGCATGCCTTTAATGGAAGGATCTAAATTGGCTTTTATTTTGAAATAAAACGCTTGGGCAATGAAAATGTGTGCCTCCTAACTTTCACTTGAACCTGACATTGTTTTGAGTGAAACGTCTCCGTAACTCCCGTTTAGGGCAAACTACATTCAAGAACTTTAGTATTTTCCATGATTTTTAATGAATTACCCCCAGAGTCTAAAAAACATCAACATTAAAAGCTTCACAGGTGTACTACTAAACAGGTATAAAGTGACACAAAAAAGCACCCATCAACAAAAGAGACATTTTGGCATGACCAGCTATCCATGCAGTGAGTTTTCTTATTGATGGATCATCTCTACATTGCACTGGCTGATGCTATTCATACTTGACAAAATGCAACCGTTTCAAGGACCTGCCAAAATAGCTCATAAACACTGTCTGACAATGTATTTGTAATCCATGAGCAGGATGTGGACGGTGTTACTGCAAGTTCAATAGATGCTCAGTCCTCCAGACACATACAGTACATCCTGACATCCAGAGGGCCACGGTGTATTCAGTGCCATTTTGTTTAGTCCCGTTATTCATAAGGCAGTGATCCATCAAAGTGACTTAAGCTACGCAAACTGAGCCTACATCAGTGGCTGGCTGCATCACACTGAGCAACTGGAGCCTTAAAACAGCACTCTAAAATCTAAAACCATTTTCTGCTTGTGATTGCACAGAAAATGTAAATTCAATACAGACTCCAAAAAATATTCTTTATTTAATTTCTAAGGCAGCTTTTCCTTGGAGCACCTCTTGTATAATGTGTAGTTAAAAATGATCCATTGATCCTCCCACATTTTTATGTAAACCACTTCTCTTCACCTCAACATAGAGATTAAATTTCCCCCCGCAGCCCTGGAAAGTAGAAATCAAGTGTGGAAATAAACAAATTGAATCTGAAAAGAATCTCTGAATAAAATCTCAAAATAGGTTGTTTGTGGAAGAGAAATGCATTACACCTACCGACTTTTCACTGACAGGGAAATCGAACATTGATGATCCAAAATATAGAGAGACGGGCAAAACACTGGGCACCTGCGGCAGTAAGACATTAATATTGTGATATTGATGAGGAAAATTAAGTTGCCTCGGGGAGACGTCTGGTTGGTGCTCATGATGTGGTGGAGTGAGACTGCAGCTGTGCAAACCTGACTCTTCCAAATCTCATTGCCAGCTCTCCTGAGAACTGTCACTACCTGATGGCCGCAGCCACAGTTACGCCTACTATGATAATTACTTCACAAATCACAGAGAGAGTGAAAACAGAAAAGGTTTAGCAGCAGAAGAGAGGCACAGCTGCTATGTGCTTCTGCTACTTCAGGGGCTTTTGCTTTGAAAAAACAAATCTATTCAACATAACTTACATGTACTTACAGCACTCTAAATAACCAGTTGGCCAAAGTCATTAACAGCTAAGCAAAGTAACAAACCCCAGAGTAATGTTTTAAGGCTTTGAGTGTTCGCTGGTTTTTCCAAACGAGTGCTCAAATATTCGGTTGACAAAATTCAGTCGACATTTCCACACATTTTGTGGATGCATAATGACACTGGATAGCTGGCGCTAACGTTACCTCAGCCAGCCTTGGCTAATACCCGAGCACTTCAGTATTTGAGTGCATTGCTCACATTCGTTGTGCCTCTACTGTACGTCAACTCCTCACATATTTAGCACTGAGCTTTTTTCTGACTGTTTGTCAGTGCCGAGTGCTGCCACATCGCTGAGCTCTTGGACTTGTCCTCTTTCCACTAGTTCCTCACATGCATTAACCAAGGGTAAGTTACTGTACTATGTATTACTTCTATATATTTCTAGGTCCACTGTATGTCAAGCTACTTTGTCCAAACACAAAAAATATTCAAGTACAAAATAATGATTTATTACTAGAGTACCGATTTCAAAAAAATAATGTTTTAATACTCAAACAGTAGGGGCCAGCCCTAAAAGTAACCCAATATCTTTTTAAAAATCTAGTAAATAGAGTTTGCATAACTGTGTCAACAACATGGACAAAGAGCCTGGCAGCTTGTGTCCACATATTTGAAAAAAACAACAACACTGTATTGATCAAGGTTTTATGATCACATATATCTCTTTGGTTCTTAGCGATGATAAAGCACGTCAAGGTTTTTGACTTGAGCTCAGATGTCCAATAGGTCAACGTTTTTTTTTAAAGCAATATCAGAAATTCTCACTGACACTAGATGATAAAGCTTGTAAGCAAACATGTGTCTAAAGAGCAAACATAACCAATTGCCTTTCTAAATGTCAAGGTTTTACCTTTAAGGGAATCAGTTATGTCAATGCAGGTGTTAAAGGAAGTGACGTCAAAGGCAAAATACATGATTTAATATCTGAGATCAGACTGTAGCCAGATACGGTACATGCTCCAAGTGCAAGCATGCTGAAGCAGTTTTATGCCCTCTGGTATTTAGTGTGGATTCATCCTTAATGTAGGAATATTACATATTTCCAGCAGCAAATCCAAAGTGAAATAAACATTCAGACACAAAATATTGAAATCATTCTCCCAGTTAACTTAAAATAATCCCCCAGGCTCAGAGGCACAAATACACTTGATGCAAGATTCTAATGGTATGCAATTAACTTTAGAACTGTTGTAGAACACTAATTTTTTCCCTTAAAAGACACGAGGGAACATAATTAATTATAATTTTAAAGACAAGCACCAAGTAAACAGATCAGGTCATGGAGACGCTTCACCAAATTGAGTAAATAACAGACTTCAGGTGCAGATTCAGCTACAGGCACTGGATGTGATATGAATATAGTATATATATAGTATAACGTGTCAGATCTGAAAAAACAAACCAAACAGTTTCTGTTGTTTGTCACCACAGACATTACAATGCCAGCCGGCACTCAAGCTATCTGCAGTTTTCTTCCATATCTCAAGTTCAGATATGCACACATTGCCGAGCAATGTGTGCATATCTGAACTGTGCCTGCAACATTGTTAGTAAGGTGTTTGTGTTGTGGAAATGTCGCAGTG
>OMOW01021796.1:0-10228 GCA_900312555.1 Lamprogrammus exutus | reverse complement strand
GTAATATTAGACCCCCTCAATGAAAATATAAGAACATGTAAATCAGTGTAATGTGTCCCCTTTAATCTTGTCATCAGTCACCATAAGTCAGAGGAAAATCCACTGGTTACTGTTTTTGTAACAGCAAACAATTCAAGACTCAATCATTATCACTTTAGCTTATGTTCTGCCAACCTCTGGTTTGTATCTGAATTACAAAAACCCTTGCTTTGCTTTACAACCTTAGTTGAGAAACGGTGTTGTTAGCCAGGAGTGAAACATGGGAAAACTTCAGCCACGCCATTGTTCCCCCCAGAATGTAACGGTCGCCATGTGACTGTGAATGTAAGGTAATAATCGTGTTGAGGTTGCTACGTGCCATTAATGTAAGATTTTGACTTTTTGTTCCCTGGAAATACAGGTCAGACATTATTAAAGGGATAAAGCACAGTAGATGGACGATGCTGGTTCATGTGGTTCCTAAGCTTGAGAGAAATGGACTGCTGAATTTCAAATTTACAGATGATCACATTAGTTTGTCGTCAGTCGCCCTCACTTGAGACGAGAATTGATGTGTAGCTGTGCTTTTGCTCAAAGATTTTTTATTTTGTAGCAGTGTGGGCTGGGAACCTGGGTTTTCTTGCCGTCCTCTTACCGGAACCATCAAAGTGGGATCTCATTAAAACACAGAGGAAAGTTTCAGGAGCTCAAGTCAGAAAATGACGAGCAGAGCCTGGAGATGTTCTTAAAATGGTAGAAGACAGCTGTATTGAGGGATTTGTTCCAATATTTAAAACATTGGCTGAAGAGTGTGCACTGTGAGAGTTCAGAGAGGAGAGACACACTGCACAGCCGTCATTGGAGTTCAGTCAGCCTCTACACAGCTCTGTGAAGCTTTCTCATTTTCAGATCTAAGCACCAAGGGCCATATTTACTATCAAATTGCGACAGTTTTTTAAGGCACAAACAAGTGGAATAGCACTTCTCTGTATTTACTAAGTGGACTTCACTGTTAGTAATACTCCATAAAACTGAAGAATTGCGGCGGCACAAAATTGAACATCCCTGTTGGCGATTTGTGATGGGTTTTGTACATATGCCCCCTGCTGTAGTAAATGTCTTTATCTTGGAAACTGTATTTTCTGTTTTTGTGGTGTGTTTTGAGCAACAGAAACATTGGTTTATTTAGATTGTGTTAGGGTTGGATTGACACTGAAACTACAACAGAGAAATTATTATTAGTATCAGTATTTGTATTGGTATTATTGAGATTGTGACAGTTTCCTTTTCGATTCTGAAGAAAAACTGATTTAAATTAATATTAATAAATATAAATTAAAATTAATTTTGTCAAAAATGACAAATTATTTGTGAAAAATTCCGAAATACATTTTTGGAATTGTGTTTTGGGATATATTGTATGTTCTCATGACACTGTCTCATCATGTCAGTGACAATCTCCTCCAATGGCAGCTCTCAACAAACCAGAGATGACCAGTGTGTTAGCCAATCAGATATGTCAAAATGAGTATGTAAAACCCTCTTTAAAGTTCAATCAGAATCAGGGATATCACATTCTTGAGTATTTCTAAACTTTTGAAAACTATTTCAACTACAGCCTGGTGTTTCATCTTTATTCTGATTAAAGTAATGGCTTTACTGTACGCCCCTACGCCTATCTGAAGATGGCCTCAGTCAGAATCCCTGTGTCATTGGTAATGGGTTACTGAAAGATTATTCAAATGCTGGCTAGTCTGGAAGTCATTGGAGCACACAGTCAGTTAACAATTTGGGTCTTAGGTCTCTGCTGAGGAGCCATCTTTGCTCCCTCGATTAGGAGGTACCCTCTTCAGCAAAAAGTTTTAAAAGAGGATTGCATGCCCAGTCATTTCACTCAGACTGCTACAATTATTTAACTGGTTAAACGAGCTGGCCAGCATCACAGAAAAATGAAGGGTGCTCAGATGAGATGACCAGAATGGCGATGTGCAGAGTTCAGGTTCCCAGGATGCTGCATCTCTTCAGGTGTGTGATAACACAAAGGTGAATGCTGTAGTCCTCAGGGGGAAAGGGTCAGTGAGCTGTGTGAGGGCTTAGGTGAGGGCCTATCATTAGACCAAACTGACCTTTACTCCCTTTGAGAAGGGAAAGAAGGAAGACCCTGCTGGTTGCCGGGGAGCAATGAACTGAAATCCATCACAAGCTAGCTGGAGCAGAGAGAGCTGGGCGGAGAGGCTTCCACTGCAAGAGGAAAAGGTCAGAGTTGAAAGTGCTTCATTCTCCTGAGATAAGATGGTCTTCTACTGGACCAGAGGTTGGAGGGGCCAGATATATTGTAAAATAAGAATGGAGATAGCTGTATGATAAAGGGGATTAAACGTTATTGGATGGCGTCACTACTGCAGAAAAGAACACAACACACGTATGAATAAAACAGACGGCGTATGGAAATGAATGCAAAAACTGTTTTGAAGCTGACGGTTAAGGTCATCAAATTGAGATGAACCTCAGTTCACTTGATACAATTCTTGCAGTAATGACAGATCCACAGAGAAACATCACACATGTGCAGGGTTTACAAGTTTATATCGTCAGCTCTCCATTTTGTTGGATTTATAGAGTTTAGTTAGGTGCTCAGGTAGTCATTACCAGCTGAGCACAACCTCTTCTGTCATCAACAGCAGCACAGCAAATACCTCCACATCACAGCTTATTGCATTTTACACAGGTTGTCCATTTTTTCTCTTTGATTTGTTTTGGTTTTTTTAACCATCCAGGTTTTCAGAGTTTAAGGGCAAAACTTGGTCACGATTGCCACATTTGCTGACAACGCCGAAAGGAGGCGAGCCGAGTATCACGCAGGGCTGTATCAGAGCCAGACAAGTGATTAAGATGTAGCGAATTTTAAATTTGGTCCCACCGCAGAGGCAAAGTAATGATTAACCTTGAATCTCAGAGCTATTCCCAACGAATCCAGGAATGTTTATGAATATATATTGTATAATCTCACTCTTGGCAATGGTTGTACAAAACGTAATAAATCTCACACCAAGTAAAGAAGATATTAGTCTGGAACCACGTGGACATGTCGGCCGCCAGCCAAGTTCGGGACACGGCATGTACAGAATCACTATGAGCAAAGCCCGGGATTTGCAATTGAGATCAGTTGAAGGATATATTAGCAGGGGAACATGGAACAGATGCGAGAGCGACTGACAGTTACTCTTGTAGTTATTAAGTATGGGAGCCCAACTGTCACCGGGAAGATAACCCTCACATGAGGGGGACGCACACCTCAGTAGGACATTATGGGGGATAATGTCCATTCCAGATGGGATGGTGTTTTGGTTTGAATACCACGAGACCATTTACTATTTATAACCGAAGAATGACAGTAGAATAGCAAGTATATCACAACAAAGCCCTCATTATGAATAAATGCAGAACCCCTGTTGGGAGCAAATAGCAAAGGATATGAAGAATTTTACAAAACCATATGTTTAGACACAAAACACTTTATGGATAGGTGTGTTTTTAGTGAATTGACTCTGGCTGAAACAGGAATCCTCTAATCTTCCGTTTGTTTCTTTTTCTCAGCACTTGTTCATTTCTTGATCAGTCTCCCCTCTGCCCATAGTGGGGCGCTGACATTGGTCATCCATCAATAAATCTGTCAATTTGCAAGGGTATAGGACGGCGCCGCTCAGACGCTCCTCTCGGATGCGGCGTCCTGCTTTTTTACACTCGCTACTTTCAGTCATTTTAGCTCGGCCCACTTCTTCTCGATTCTGCTAACCACTTATGGAAATAAATCAGGACTCTGTCAGTGATCAATGGAAATTAATATTAGAGGAGACGGAGCAGGAATGTTGGCCCTTTTTGGCAGTCAGGGCATGTGAGCGCATGGCGGTTCAGCCTCTCCAATCATCTGCGTTGGGTTGTCAGGGCCTGGATGGCCGTGGTGGGCAGGGTTATTAAGGAGGATGAATGACTAAACAGTCTCCGCCGCTTCATTCAGCCGTCTCATTAGAGTCGACAGTAAGAGACTACTTTTTCTGCAGCAGCCATTGGGAGAACTATTAGTGATGCCCACACAGTCACCGTCGCTTTGCCCAGCAGGGTCCCACAAATCCATCCAGGAGAATTAATTCTGAATTATATCAGCTCTCTCACACTGCGCCTATACCATCCGTGTCTATCTCAATTTCAAAAACCGCAAGTGTTGCTGGACTTAACTGGCCAAATTGGTCACGCTGCTTTAAAAGACCCACATTCAGTGGCGTCTCTTAAAAAGCGTTGCCAGCTCTGATAATAACTTTGATGGAAGCTAATTTATTTTCACTGATCATCCACGTAATTAGACAGTCACGGTGATTGGTCGTTGTTGGATGAAATGTGAACTGCGTCCCTATCCAACACCAGTCCTCTGTGGACTAAACGGCTAATTTGGGTGATGCCTTCTGGGGACAATATTACTTTGAAGGCTATGAGAATCAACACATTACAGCATGAGTGGCTGAGTTGTTACCAAAAAACAGGTGTACAGGTGTTTGTCATTCATTGAATTCAGCCAAAGATTTAATTCCTGCGGCTCATATTTTAATTAAATTCTTGCTCCCTTAATGAATTGGTTTTGATTTGATTAAATTCTGATCTGATTAGCTGTGGAAGACATCCACAGTTTGACCATTTCAGAGCATCGCAGCCAGCACACCAAACCTGGGCCCCAAAAATCCTCCCGTCAGACATGGGAAGATAAATAGCACAATTTAACCAGATATGATTTGTTTCCATTAGTCATGATTGACTGTGTCTTTATTAACGCTGGCAGACAGTTACAGGGCGAGGAAACTGAAAGTCAGTTGCACAGCTACAGTACAGGGAAAATCCACGCTTTTCAGATTATTTTTTTTAGAAGCTTACAGGAATATACAGTACTGCAGTATATTGAAATACATTCCTACGCGTATTCAGAGATGTGGGAGAAATATCCATCACAAAACTGAGTCACTCTTAAGTGTGTCTGCTTGATGAATATAATTAACAGATGCACTCAATCTTGCCCTGAAAGCAGATGACATTTACAAGTAATCTTCCCAAAATAGATTCATCTTGAACTTTTGAATACTTTCGAACATTTCTGCTTTCAGAGAAAAACAATGCACCTTCAGATGCAGAGATTAAATGTGACATATACTCATTTCCATGTTCTTATTTTCGTTTAGGGCTCCATTTTGACACCTCTAGAATGCTTTAATTTGCAAAGACAAAAAGGAAATCTTGTTGCAGCACTGCTGTGTACACAGAGTGAAAACAGGTCATTTTTGGTGCTTTCTCTTTACGGCGTCTCTCCCATAAAGCTCACTCTGTTTGATTGGTCGGTCGGTTCAGGACCTATGGGTTTGACTACCTGGATGCCTTGTTTTTGGTGTGAACCTCAACATTTTACCAAACTGTACAGAACATTAATGTATAGATTACCGTTATGGTAATTCAAATTAGCATTTAATCTTATTTTAAAATACTCTTGGATCATTGTTTTTAGCTCATACAGAACATAATTCTCGTCTTCCTTCCTTGTCTCAGCCTGTATCTGAGGAGTTCCAAAATGGTGAGGGCTTCGGGTACATCGTGGCATTCCGCGCCAATGGAACCCGAGGCTGGAAGGAGAAGATGGTGACTTCAGCCGACTCCACAACATACAAGTACAGAGACGAGACCTTCCCTCCCCTTACCCCATTTGAAGTGAAGGTCGGCGTGTACAACAACAAGGGAGACGGGCCTTTCAGCAAAGTTGTCATCATCCACTCTGCCGAAGGGGGTGAGTTAATTTAGTAACTGCATGAATTTAAAATGTACACAGGGAATAGCTTTCAGCATTTTAGGACAGTTACCACTTTGACTGTTCTTTGCATTTCAATTCTTTACTCTTTCACAGAGCCAAGGGAGCCACCAACCGATGTGAAAGCTTACAGTATCTCCTCCTCTGAAATCAGGGTCAGTTGGAAACCGCCTAATCCCGGCCCTGGAAGACCTAGAGGATATGAGGTTTGAGGGCATCATTTGTGCTCGTATACCCAGGAATTGAGTTGAAGTGTGAAACGTCAGAATGGTATTTTCTCAGTCATTCATTTCTGTCGGTAGGTCAGCTACTGGAAAGACATGGATCAGGAAGAGTCGGGGACAAAACAAAGGACTGCGAAAAATGAGACGTCCATGGTCTTGACAGGGCTGGACGGCAACTGTCTGTATCGCGTCACAGTCAAAGGCTTCAACAGCATTGGGCAGGGTCCTGCCAGTGCTGCTGTCACAGCCAAGACCAGGAAAGCCCGTGAGTATGCCGCTGACACTAATCATGTCATACTATGTATAGAATGGAGGCTACCTGTGTAATTGGCTCTAAATCCACCTATAAAGGTATATAATAAGTGACCTAGTTGGAGGAAACTCTGTTTAAAAGTCTGCTTTAAAGCGATTCTCCAACGATTTTTAAAATTGTAAAGTAGCTGAGAGAATGTTGCAAAACTGTACATGCAAGGCGTTGTAAGGAATAGCACATGGTTCCATCAATGGCCTAAGGACCTGATGAGTGAACACCAAATATCTCTGGAATGTCTCCAATATCTCCAGAACTTACATAAAAAACAATGTCAGTGACCTAGTTCAGATGTAAATGACATGAAAATCACCAGAGTATCCCTTTAATCTGCTCCCTTTGTAGCTCCAGCTCAGCCTCCGAGCAACCTCATGTGGATCCAAGAGGGCAACAACGTCTCTCTAAGCTGGGACCCAGTGAAGGCAAAAGACAATGAATCTGATGTCATTGGATACATGGTAAACGCCTATGACTACAAGTCGTATTTAGTCAATATGAGACAGAATCGTAGTCATAAACGCCACAATCAAATTGAAATCAACATCAAAATAACACGATGTTGGCGCACAGACCTAGATTATGTGATTGGAAGTCGATTTACTGAAGCATGTAAACACTCTTTTGTAGTCAGTTGGGCAACAAGTCATGTTTATTCAGCAAATGACAGAATCTTATTAATTCCATTATCTGTGCATTTAATGTCGTGAACCATTAACAGTAGTGTATAAATTCTACTTGTTAGTTGCTAAATATGTTGTTTAAAATGTGTAAAAATTAAACTCAGTGTTGAGACAGGCTTAGCTGCTACTACTGCTACTACTGCGTTCATTTCATTGGCATCTACACTTCAACTTCATGGATGCGAATAGACGCAAGGAATCCAGGAACAAAAATGCATTCTATGATTTACAGTTCAAAAGTTATAGGCCAAAACGTAAAAGTGGTTGTTACAGCGCCACCATCAGGCTGACCGGTACTAAAATTGAATGGCTTCTCCCCTGGATCACGTCCATCCTGCCCTCCAAGTTACAGTGGAATCCATCCATAACTAACTGGATTTCTGAAATGGGCTTGTGTGTGTGTTTGTGTGTGTGTGTGTGTGTGTGTGTCCTGCAGGTGCTGCTCAGACAGGAGGGAAGAGGCCACAGCCAGGTGACGAGAACCATTAACCCTTCCACCATGCTCTCACTGCCAGAGGGAGGCACCTACATCATTGAGGTGCGCGCGCTCAGCGAAGGCGGCGATGGAGCAGTCACCTCCCAAGTTCGAGTTGTCACCTCCTCGGGTAAGCTGGAAGAAGCTTTGTTGCCTCTCCTCCCAGCCGTGCACGCCACACCTTGACCTCTGAAATCCAATCTTGATGCAAAGACCGTTTTCCCTTTATAGCAGCCTCATGTAGGGCCCTTAATTGAGTGGCCGCAGCTGGTGTGTGTGAGCCAAGTTTTCTTTGGCTAATACTGTTTTAATTACCTTACCCACACAAACCTTCCTACTCGTACACAGCCAATTAACTTCCAAGAAACAGGACCGAGAGAGAGTTCGCAGTCTTGCTTGCGACTTGAGCGAGCTCTTCCGGGCGAGGAATTACTGTTTCGTTTTTCTTCTCCTCTCCTTTTCATTCACCGGTCTCCTTTTTTCCTCTCAGAGAAAGGGAGACCGTTTCCACACAGCGCCAGATGTCCCCAAAATCAATAGCCGCATTCAGCAATAGAAATAAATGCAGCTGTGCCATTTTGTTTAGCGACAATGTTTGCATTTGTATTGACTGAAAAATGTTCATCCTCCCCACCGTCTCCCCTTCTCCTAGGTGTTCGAGCAAAAAGCGACCAATGCTCAGTGCACCGCCTGCCACTGAGCCTAACATGGGCAGCATTGCTCCTGGTTCTTCTGGTGCCTTCAGCTTCTTGGTGAGGCCGGCGTGCCATCTACATGTCCATGGAGGGAGCTGCCAGTCTTCCGCTCCCTTATTCCTCCAGACTGTCTGCTTGCTTTGGCCTTATACCCATCCCAAAGGGCCCGGGGGGCTGCCGAAGGGGGCTGCCAGTTAACACGCGGCTTTTCTCAGTTCATCGTTTCAGTTCCCTCCGTCCTTCGAGGCCTAAGACATTTGATTTGCACAGTTCTTTCCCGGCATCACTGTAGTGTTGTACTGTAGTGTACATTGTGTGGAAAGATTTGTTTCATGGTTTACTTTCGCATCTTGCGTTTTCTCATTGACTGGCGTCTAACCACTACCAGACGGCTCCCACAGCTCTGGGACTCGACAGAGCGTGAACAATTCCTCGAAAGCTGCTGTGGTAGTAATACAGGGATCAGCCGGCCTGCTTCTTTTGATTACTTATCTGCATCAATTTACCCCTTGGCTGCCTAACAAGCAATGCAGCAGAAGCTCAGTAGAGATAAGTGCATTGTTTTCTTATTCACACATTGAGAAAAAAAAAAAAAGTTTTTTATGGTACCAAGAATCTTACTATTTCCAGACTTGCTTTTTTGTACATTGTGTTACCTTTAGAAAAAAAAACAGCGGTGTGTGTCAGCTACGTCAAAATTTCAGTTATTTGGTAGCGGTAAAGCAATGCTTGGTGAAATGTGGACTGTTGGATGTATGGCAGTAGAAGGCAGGTACTTACTGTAGTGCCCAAACACATCATTAGACAAAGACAACTCTGTACGGACTCCTGGTGTCAGTACGAATAAATGTGATATGTATATTTTTTAAAGGCTTTGTGTTTGTAATTTGTATAGCTTTTGAACTTGTAGAGACGAACAACTTCGGCAAACGCGTGAATTTACCACGGTTAACACCTTTAATTAAAAGTGATGTATTTTTAACTTCAGTCCTGTATTGCATTTATACTTATTTGAAAAGTCGCCGACCTGTCTGCACTTTGAGCAGGTCGTCCCTCGTGTGTTATATGAGGCAGTAGCTTGATTGGATTCTGCACAGATGACATTAAAGGCCGTAAAACTTTCTGTGATAAAAGAATCACTGCAGAGCCAAACAGGCCAGCATCCAGAGTGTCTCCTTCCTCCCCCTGCGCTCGCCTCTCTCGCCTAGTCCGCAGTAAAAGCTTATCTCTCACCGCACAGGAATCCAAATGAATTTGCCTCAAGTGTAATTAATGTAAGAATGGAGATCTGTACCCCATGGAAGAGTCTTAAAGCCTGCTTGCTTGTGCAGACCTTTTGCTTCCTCCAGCCTCCAGCTCCCCGGACTCTCCATTACAGGCGCGGCATAACGTGGCTCACCCGCACAGGTTCAGACAAGGCTACCAGCGCAACCACAAGAGATAGGACCACACAGCAGGATAGAGGGCAAACACTGCTCCAAGCACTTTCTCTCCCGTGGATACTCGTCTTCTTTTAGACCCGTTTTGGTTCATTCAAAGGGGGGAGGACGGCGAGGTTGGTCAGCTTTTTTTTTTCAGGTTGTACATCATATCCGTCTGTAATGCAAAGCACTAAACTGTTTAATGTGGATGGAGGGGTTTCGCGGTGCTTTTAGACTGTTCAATGATGCTGGCTCAAACACATACCTCCACACAAGTGCTAATGTACCGACCTTTAATTATTCATGCAGCACCTGTGTGTGTTGCCGCATCTGATTTATTATAATGGATTATGTAGCCTGCAAAGGAACCCATTTGGTTCAGAGAGCCAGAAGCTATAGTGTCAGCAATTAAAACATGAACTGCCCCTAGGTTAATGTCAGTATCTGTGTGTGTGTGTGTCTGCTTGTGCATGTGAGTTTAGATACACTCTTTAGTCAGGGTTTCTATGTTATATGATTTGAGGCCAAATTTCTCCAGCTCAATGAAATATGTCAGTTTACTGCACTGTCATGTCGTTGGAAACATTGCCTATGTTAAATCC
>OMOW01021779.1:9624-24311 GCA_900312555.1 Lamprogrammus exutus | reverse complement strand
AAAGTAACAACATGTTTGTGGCTCAGTCTGTCTCTGTCACTGTTTATCAAACTGTTATGCTGCATGACATTCATGTGAGATTTTTTTTAATTCAAGGAGAAAATACTGCATGTTACCAGCAGTAACACGAAGAATACAAGGTAAAGGGACGGAGAATTTGCTGAAGCAGCAAAGCAGTCAAGATTGTAGTGTGCATGACAAAGAAGAGAGTGAACAGTGGGGGAGCACATGCCCAGACATGAATGTCAGGATAACATCTTTAAAAGAATCTTTGAATGTCTGCCAGTTCACTCTTAGAAAGAAGAAAAACACACTTTTTATTCATATCTGTTCTCCCACTTAAGAATCATTACCTGTGCCTCTTAGATAACTTGATACAGAAGTTTGTGCAGAATTAATGCCAGCAAAGTCCAGAAGCGTTAAAGCCAACAGTACTGAGCTGAATTCCATTAAGTTCTTTGGTGTGAATATTGCCTTAAGCAAATACTGGTACAGCTTCCACACACACACCCACTCTCACACGCAGAGAGCAATGTATGTACACCTCAACAACCTGATATTCAGTGTCTGCTTTTTCTCATTCTTCACAGGCCAAAAGGATTTCATTTTCTATGAAAGCTCGCTGACACAGCCATCATGCGTACAAAAGGTGAGATATTTGCGATAAGATAATGGAACACGGGGCATTCGGGAACATGAGCACACGTCTCTCTCCACGCCTGTTCAGAAAGGCTCCATTTTCACTTTCAATTTCAATCTGTAAATTACAGTTAAATGCTAATAGTCTTTGGGTAACAGCTCACCTTATTGGTGTTTGAATGATCAAATGTCATGTACCTGAATTGAGGTAACTGTTTAGTGCAGTAGTATTGAGTTGACAGTGGAAAAACAAGTTGTGGAAATGTTAATGATCAACCTGACCTGTTTTCTGTGTTGACATGCAACAATCCTTTGATTAGACTTTCCAATTTGTTACATTTGGTTAGTTTTAATGCTTTTGGCCAAGGAAATTAGAGTGTATTTCAATGTAACTCTGCATAAGAACATTGGTCGTGTAGTAAACATGAAATAATTTCTCCATGCACATTATTTTTCATTCCAAATCTGCTTCCAGATGACATTTATGCCTACGCCCTGTCCAAGACCCTCACAAAAGTTTTATCGCCTGCAACTGTCGGACTCTACTCTTCCTGTCAAGATCGAATCAACATGATCCTCAGTCGAATAGAGGGTGTGTAACCAGTCTGTGTGACCGTCTGCAGCCCTGCATGTCAATCTGTTTGCCTGCTGAAGGTTTCTTACATCACAGTAGACAACAGATTTTCCAGACACCATTTCTGCTCTCAGTATTCTGTCCATAGGATTCTAAATGGAGGAATATAAACATGAAACAAGTAAAACTACGTTGAACTCATGACAAAAAAAAATCCTGTGGCAGTATAATATAACTTTTTTGAATTCTTATAAGACTTAAATCTGCACTTAGTAAACCACCGAACTACTCCCTGGCACGTGAATGAACTGTAAACCAACTTATAACTGGCTCATGCTTCAGTGACCTCTACACAGCCGACTTGTGTGTAAGTACAGGCTGTGCAGGGTTCTCCAGGCTCTCCTTGGCCTATAGATCATGTAACATAATTCCCCTAAGCACTGCACATGGCAAAGTGTTACACACAACCCGTTGAACAAACTAACAAATGCATAATTTCCACTAATGGGGTCAGTGGCAAGTCACATGGGAAAACATACTTTGGCTTCCTAGTGGCAAGTAAAAGTGGCTGTTGTGTGTGCAGTCTTCACGCTTCTACGCTGTTTTTAGGTAAGGAAATTACTGTTCTTAAAATATTTCAGTTGCCGTCCTCATAATTAAGGAGGAATTAATTTTTAAATAATATACAACAGAACAAACAAATCACATAAGGAGGAATCTAAGAGCAACATCAGAAGGCTACAGAATGCTATTGGATGACTCAAAACGTGAAAAATGCAGTAAATCTACAATACCCCATGACTCTTACCTTCAAACGTGTGGCATCGAACTCTCTCTTTACAGTAACGCCATGTCAGACTCAACAAGACAAGAGCTTGTTTTACCTTCTCATCAGTCTTGATTTGTATTCATTCTGCTTAACCTTATACACATCCACAGCACATAACCCAGTTTATCCTTAATGAAAATATCATGTGTCTTTTCAGTTTATATGGAGCGGGAGGCTTTGAGGATTGAGCAGGAATACCACAGAAGGCCCAAGCCTCGTTCAGTTAATCCCTCCCTCTCTGGATTTCTGGCGCTCATCATCCGGCTCCTCTTCTACAAGCCCGTTTGGACTGGGGAGAACCAGCGGCACCATAACATCAGGTTCACGTACGTGCATTTTAGCGCCTGGCATTTTGCAGGCAGTGACCTCCTGTGGGCCGGGCTGGCCATGCGCCTGTTTCAAGCCATGCAGATGCAGTTTGGGAAATTACCTTTAGTGCTCTACCGCGTAGCTCAGCATAATGAAGAGGAAGAAGTTGTGAAGAAGGTTGGTTGACTTTAATTGACATCATATATGCTCACAATAGTTCTCTCAGTTACACCTAGTCATGCTTGTTGTCTAACCCTCTATACCTTTTCTTTTTTAATTTGCTTTGTTTTCATGAAAATTCATCAGGTTGTGATTGAAGATCGTAATCAGTGGAGGTCCATAAAGTTTTGCTGCTGCCCTCTATGGTCTCTCATCCTGTTGGTTCCTGTGGGAGCAGCAGTCATCCTGGTAGTTCTGGTAATCTTTGGCTTACCCAAGACAGAGAGTCAACAAGGAAATGCAACAACAATTACACGCCACGTGGCTGTGCTGGATGGCCTAGCCATCGCTGCACTAGGAGTGCCTGCAGTTAGTGCATTGCGGTTTGTCTTTCGTGTGGTTAAGAACCTCATCGTCAACCAGGATGTGAACATTATGAGGGGGATGGACAATGATCGGGTCAGCGGTCAGCTGGGCTTCATGAATGAAGTGAGGAAAGAAATGTGGTTTCTGTCCAGTTTCATCCATTTCATGGAGGTGTTTGAGAGGAGAAGAATCCGTGTGGTGCTTGAGATCACCGATCTGGATCGCTGTTCCCCTCGGAAAATTGTTGCTGTGTTAGAAGCCATCAGTATTCTGCTTTCAAGTGAGGAAAGTCCATTTATTTCCATTCTGGGAGTCAACCCAGAAGTTCTTGTACACAAAGTGAACTTTGCAGACGGCTGCTTCAGCAAAGAGGACAGAGCTTATTCATTGTTGAACCGCATTGTTACTCTGGCCTTCACAGTACCACCACTGTGTGATGCATCAAAGTGCAATTTATTTAACAGCCTCGCTTCCCTTTCAAAAATCTCTGAAGATATAAACACAAAGGGAAGAACACAGAGAACTGTGGGCCGCAAACAGATGTCTCCTTACTACAATGAATCTTCAATGGAGGCTGTGTGGACAAGAAAAGAGTTAGATATTCCACTGACGGATAAAACTGTAGCAGCATTTGATGTCAAAGAGGAAGAAATAGAGAATTTGGTGAAGAGCATCTTGATCAGCCATCAAGGTAAATTAAACAGCTACATGTTAGATGACGCCATGTCTATGAGGAGAGTGATCAGCGCCATTCGAGTGACTGTGATTCTCATGAAGGCCTCAGAGATAGAGCTTCCCCCAGCAGAAGATATTTTGGCGTGGGTCGTCTTGGCCAATCAGTGGCCTTGCCGCCTCAGCTGGATCATGCAGTGTGTGGAAGATTCAGAGCAGAGAGCAGAAATTGATGGTACAAATGAAGCCTTCAATGAAAATTCAAAGATGTTATGGGAAATTTTTAGCGAGTCCAAAGGAGAGCTATACGTGATGAGTTCACAGATTGATGACCTCCTCGAGCAGGATGGAGATCCTGAGATGTTTGAAATGTTTCTCAAAGTAGACTTCATTTTTACGGTGAAGGACATGGAGACATTTAAACCAGCAACAGTCAGCCTGGATCACACAATTAGGAAGGAGTTGGGCATGATCAGAGGGACATCCAGGCTGAATGATCTTGGTTGGATGAGCAACGTAGCACCTCTGCCAATCAGAACTATCATCAAAATGAATGCAGAGGATGTATGTCAAGAGGTAAGAAGCTCCTTAAATCTACCTTTAGTTCACAGAAGTATTTATATGCCCATGGTGTAAATCAAAATGAAAATTAAATAATGTTGCTTATATTTCATATTTTCCCTAGCTGGAGAAGCTGAATTATCCCAGCAGTTATGCTGATATTGTGAAAAGTAATAACCTCAGTGGGTTAGCACTGGTCTTTGGTGATCCTGATGACCTCAAATCGATCCTTCAAATGACCTACGGTGAGTGGACAACTTTCAGACTGCACTTCCTGGGTTTACCATCACATCACCGCTCACAAAACAGAACTATGCAATGGACGTCTCGTCATCTTCGCAGCCAGCCGCCAAGATTTCCACAACTTGTTCCACAACATCACTCATCCAATCTCAGTCTGGTTATCAGTTAAATGTGCAGTAGGGATCCAAACTGCAATCAACAAATAGGTCTGATATCCCTAAAAATGATGTTCAGCAGTGTGCAGGACAAGCGGGTGGACAGACGGACGTTACACAACTGTTAAATTTATTTAAAAATACACTTTAAAATAAGGACACACAACTCATGCATAAGAGATAAAATGCACGTTTCATGAATAAATGCATGATGTATCATAAAGTGCCTCAATATTAAAGGCCCTGCACATCCATTGTACACCCACACAGCTGTTTTCATAGCCCCAACGGGACTCAAGATGGCTTTGTTGCTGACATGCAATTCCACAGTCCCAACAGCAGCAACAGTAAATTCTTATTGAGCAAATTTATTTTGTGAGAGGATCAGGTGTCCAACATTTTCAACCTTGGTCTTTGTATTATGCAAGCAACACCAGAAACGTTCTAAAAGTTCCAGCTTCTTCACTGTGTGTGATGATGATATGAAAAAATGTTTGATAAATCTGTGGATTTTGCACACGTCAATAACTGACCTTTGATATGCCAATAACAGACTTGATGTCTCCTTTATAGGGGAAAAAGACTTGATGCAGGTTGTAATTTAAGCTCTGAATTTCTGTGTGTAATTCATTGGAAGCCATTGTTAAACCTGTACATCCATTTATGTCCTGTAATGTATCATTCAATCTTTATATTGTACATCAAGAAGTATCAAGGACATAATGTGGCAAAAGAAAATACCATGATTAAAATATAAAGGGAAACTATTATTTTTAGTCATAACATCTTATAATTAATATCAAAATAGAACATGGGTTATGTTTTAGTGAAGCTATCCTTACATGATATAAATACAGGTGCATTACAGGCTCCTGGTATACAGGTTAAAGTATTATGTGGATAACTTTTCTTTTTACAGTCATTTAAGCTCCAAATTTAAAAGGTCTGGGTTTTACTCAGGGTAAAACTACATAACTTAGTAAACCTTCTTTGAACAGATCCAGGTCACGCATCTTGAAGACACATAACGTGGTAGGAAAAGCAAAAGTTGAGACACCTCAGTGTTAACATCTTGAACTAACACAAAGAATAGAGACATATATACGGTATGAGTAGGTCATTATCACGTTCATGAAGGATGTTGTATTTATGGTTTATTGTGGAAGCAAATGGGGTAAAGGCTTGCTGACATGCACAAATTGTTTGTTATGAGACCATATTCTTTTGAAGCATGCACTTTTCCTTTTTTGAACATACAGCATTAACCTTAAGTGTGGAATCAATTTTTTTATTATTCTTTATTATTTCTATAATGACTCAGGTAATGTGCCAAAGTCTGTGCCCAAGCTGTGAAATCTGACAAATTTCACTTCACCAAAGCTAGATACCTGGCTCACACATGTATCTATGACATATAATGCCAGGTTCAAAGAGGAGGCACTGTCGAGATATTTTTGGGAATTGAGATTTGATGGACCGAAATTCAGTGGTGTTTTATCAATACTCTATTGATTGCTAAGTGGAAAGCCAAATACATGGCCATATATACCTGTATGTACTGCAGTAAACTGTACTGATTTGCATAAGGGAGACATTAAGTCTGAATTCATGGAAAAAATTCATGTTGCAAAGCTGTCTTGTTCCAAGATAAATCTGCTCATCCTTGCAAACCTATTTTTGTCATGACATTTCTCTAAGTTTGCCATTCTAGCTATTCATTTTTTTTTTTGATGTAGATATTTAATATTATGCTGAATCAGTTAATATTTGCATTTCAAAGTGTTTTCTTTTTTTTAATAGTATGAAGGTACATTTTTCATCTGAACTCTTTTATACTATTTCCCTCAGAAAGTTGCAAACATTAGACACTCACAGTAGTTACACACCCTGATAAGGTAACAGCATACACTAGGGTCAAATCACATGTTTATCCTCCAGCACACAGGTTTGTGTTTTTCAGAAAGATGTTAGTCGTTTCTTTATTTATTTTTCATGTTAGTAAGAGGAGATGTCATTATATAAAACTTAAACAAGACAACATTAGTGATTGCCTGTGCATTAACTCATATGGAGGTTTTCATGCTAAGAGCTGAAAAGACTGGGAGAATGAAATACTGATTTTGGTAGATGCAATAAACTGGTTAAGAGTTACATTTGAGTCCTAAATTGCATTTTAAGACACATAGTTTATATACTCAAGGCACAGGAGTCATTCAAAATACGGCTAACGTTTTTCTAGCTTTTATATTTAGTTATTCTGAAATAGCAGGTAGCAATGCCTCTGCTAATACTGAAGTAATTATATATCAGGATTCAAAGGCATATTCAATTCTTGGCTTGAGGAGAATAACACATTTAGACATTTAGGAATGTATAAATAATTAAACATTTCCATTTCTAAACTGGCAATACATGATAGAAAATAAAGCCTTTACAAAATGACAATTTTTTAAATGGAGCCCATATTTAAGTTACTAATAATGATGTAGGGGCATAATGCTGGGCCCTTAAGGTCTAATGCAGCAGTTCTCATTTTGAGGTTTTACCACCTCAGTGGACAGTAGGAATACCTCCTGTTTGGTCTGAAGAAGTTTACTTGCGTCCCACAGATTCCGCCAGCTTCTTAAGCCTTTTCTTCAGCTCCAGAGGAAACTTCTCGTAACATTTTTTACACACTGGCTTCATGTCAAATTCAACAAACTTGTTCCTGTGAAGAAGACAAGAGAGACCATGTAACTGCTCAATTTGTAATCTAACCGTCTCTTGCCCACTGTAAACAACCAACTAATTTTGACTGTACATCTAGCATATTGCTGCTTTTACACTGTGACTTAGGATTCAAAAATATTTCAAATACCATCCAAGCTTACTGATTTTTGTATATATAGTTATTGCCCTTTCACAGTCCACTATGGTCAGCATTAGGGCCATGCATTTACACGATACAACACCAAAGCCTAATGTGGAATCCTCAAGCAGCAGCAGCTTGGACTTTCACATGAACATCAATCTAGACAAACTCACTATAAATGTATACTTCTCAGGGATAAAGGTGCATCAACTCAATTAACACAGAAATGCAAGGTGAGGGCATCCATTAAGAAAATGAAAACAAAAGAATGACAATGTCAAATGAGCAAAAAAAGAACAGCACGGAAAAAGGAAGACGACGGAGATGGCACCAACCAACCGATGGAGTGGCGAGTAGAAAAGAATAATAATTCTACAGACAGATTGCAGGTTTTTTCTTGCGGTCTTTGGCATCGCGTTCACGTCGGGCCAGGCGGCGTTTCAGCTCCTCAGGCATGTGTTCATAGCAGTGCTTACACACTGGCCTCAGGTCAATTTCAACAAACTTATCTCTGAGATACCATAGGTATACAGGTGCAGCAAGCGTTTCATATAGGAGGAGAAATTGGAGGAAAGGGGGGGAGGACCCAAGAGGGAAGGAGGTGGAAGAGAAGAGTAAAATACAGAGAGGCACTCGTTAAGACTAGACTACAAATAAGAGTGGACAATTACAATCTAATAAGACTCGGCTCAGTTGACAGAATGGTACAGAATGTGTTAGTAGAAGAAACCATACAAGGAGCAGCATAACTTACTTGAGAGTGAGTTTTGTGTTGCAGGTGGAGCAAGAGAAACAACTGACACACCAGGCCTTGTTCAGAGCAGACACCACTGCAGGGGGGGGCCAGGACAAAACGAATAATGAAGGTTTAATGTGTGCGCCGATAAAATATCTTCAAGCAACAGTTTTATGAGGTAAATCAATAAATATACACAGAATAACTGCTTTGTAATACACAGTCTCACCATCGCCTTCAATCACGCGGTTGCAGTGATAGCACACATCGCCGAAGAGCTGGATAATTGAGAAGCAAACACATTAGATAATTATACAGTGAACAACTGTCAAAACATCGTATGATAAGCCCATTAAAATAGACGTGTCACTTAATTTGACCAAGCAATGAGAGGGGTGAATTACTGTCTAACTTAGTAAAGTAATAAAATTTTAACAAACATTATGATGCCCTTTATGTCTACTAAATCCACAAATCCAATCCCATTTATGACAGGGCAGTTATTTTGCTTGACTCTTATTTTCTTACCTGGTTGTAATGAGTCTCACAATATGCCAACCCCTTCCTCTCATAATGGCGATGACCGAGGAAAGGCTTCTCACACTTGGCACACACAAAATGCTGTAAACCCAGACAAATGTTATAAATTGGGAGGGGGACACCAGCATTTAAAAGCACGGGTCGACATCAGTGGTGTGTGCCAATTGTATTGCTTAATTGAACTTGCAGGAACAGTCAAGCTGTATCCATTTACAGGTAAATGAAGTTATATTCTAGCTGACACACCTCCACATGCCACTGCTTGCCCATGGCATTGACAACACGCCCCTCGATGGGTCTCCTACAGGCACCGCAGATTGGCACACCCATCTTGTCATGACAGGGCAAACAGAAGAGCTCTCCCTTTAGTTCCCTGGCATCGGCTGTAAGTTCCTTCCTGTAGACAGAGAAACACTAAGCTCCATCACACAGGTGAGACAAACTGACTCTTGAGCACATTGTCTCCATATAAAGTGTCATAAAATGGAGATGAACACAGGCTTTGAGACCAGTCTGGTACATCAATTTTTATGTGGAACTAAAATGCATTGTCAGGCTAAAGCAGTACTGTTCTCTGTACTTAATGGTGGGGTGTAGTGGTAAGACTTACCCACAATTGTTGCAGTTGAAGTGGTCTGGGTGATAGGGGTCATTCTTGAATATCAGTGGCTGTTCTTCGATGATGGCATGGCACTTCTGGCAGATGTACTTGCCAAGGCCACGGGCCTTCTCACGGTTATGGCACGGACGGCACAGGTGCCTAAGATACAAAACAAAGGATGTCACGACAGAGACTGCAGCCAAATCAATTTGCCATATGTCACAGCTGCTGTAAATTCACATTATTTGTAAAATACAAATGCCAGTGAGTAATCAAATGTATGACATGCTGACACATTGTTATATCAAGAATGTAATTGGGCGAGATACTGACCTGCCAGCATTTTTGACAAACCCCACATCAGCAAGCACAGCATGGCAAATGTCACAGCAGAAGCAGTCGGGGTGCCAGCTATTGTTCATGGCCTTAATAACACGACCGATGATGAACTCCCCTGAGAGAAAACATAAGTGGAAAGGTAGCTTGAAGGCAAGTGTGAGTCAGGCAAGTGTGAGTCAGACTTCTTCACAATTTCTTGTGACAGGATTTTTTTTTTCATAACATAAAAGGAGGTCTTGATGAGCATCCCATTATAGCATCCTGGTTATTACAATACACTCTGTGCTTCCTCTAATGTTCATAATGTAACAGTTAAATGCTGCAGGCATTCAAATTTTTAATTAGATACAGATCATATCTGTCTTTTGGGCCAGAGGCAAGCAGTAATTAAATTATATCTTTCTCAACACAAACATGCATTTCAATTGATCAGATAACAAGAGCACAGCTCTATATACAAGTATGAACAACCTGGATATTTACTAAGGGCACACTGACATCTCAAGTGACATTTGGAGGTGATCAGGAATACATATGTCTACAGATGTACAGTAGTATATCGTGAGCATGAGTGTATCTGTGACAGCACTGGATTGTTGTCTTAATATGCAGACAACATGGAGAGCAACAGGGGTTCAAGTTCATCCCCTAAGCAAGGTCAGGGATTCACCTCTGTAGCTGTAGGGCCAAGTGCGGCTATTTTTCTATTAAGTAGCAGATGTAGTTTTCTAGTAATAAAAATAAAACATGACTAAAATTGAAATCTGATCAGAAGTTCTGATTAGGGCTTCACAATTAATTGAATTCAAATCAAAATTGCAAACTGGCCGCATGCATTTACCACATCATATGAAGTGATTTATTTAAATATAAAATGGTGTGAGGAGCGCTCCAAATGATGGCAGTGGTAGCGTGCCCGTGGCACTCTGGGTAATTATGCTCATCCTACAGCTGCCCCATGCATGAGAGAGTAATTTGCTCCGAAATGCGCAGTGTTCTGCCCAAAGAGATTCATTGTAGATGTGTTGTGCTGTGTAAATATTAACGGTGGGCACGTGTGTGAGCCAGACGCACTGCAGCTTAAGTTTGTTTTACGCTAAACAATCATCCATTTAATCACAACTATAGTGTTTTCATCTGATCTCTGCTGACATGGGACGAGCACTAATTTACACATTTTCACCAGTTTCTCAATATATTTATGCATACTGAGCTGGTATCACTATATAGCTGTGAGGGACTGATGTGAAAAAATATTTAGGTACTTAATGCTGATGATCTAAATAATTTATTTAAGCATAACATGTGTTTTAATTACTTTGTTGGCATAGAGCATATTTACTGTGACAAGGGCCACCCCACAAACAAATTATGAGAAAAGGATTGTAGCTCAAATCGCAATTGCAATAATAACGATTTGATTTTTGTTTTTTAAAACAAACCATGCAGCCCATGTTCTGGTTGCTTGGTGTATACTGCAGTCTGCATCGGTGATGAGAAATGGCCTGAATATCACACAGGGTATAAACGGGGCCATAATGAGGAATCTCCTATGATACTCACCACACTGATGGCAGCACGGAGCAAAGAGCATCTGGAAGTCGTGCTCGCAGTACTTCCTGCCTTCAAACTGTATGGAAAAGAAAGGCATTCCTTCAGCGAAGAGGAACATTCACAACATATATTGCAATTAGTGTTACACAAACACACACCCATTGAGAGTACAAAATATGACTTTTTGGACAGTTACACTATTGAATCATAAAATGCAGATGTGCTCCATATTTTAGTGAGCTACCTCATAGAAGAGCCCCTCTGGAAACTGCTGGAAACACTGGGCACACACAAAGCACTGCTCATGGTACAGCTCCCCATTACTATTCACAATCTTCTCAGTTGGAGCAAAACCGCTCTTACATCGCTCACAGGCCGCATTGGCCAGGGCGTTAGCAATGCTGTTGCATGAGAAAACAAAACACATACAAATGACAGAATAAATAAACAAGCCAGGGGGCCATCACAATACAGAGATACACCGTCCCTGCAAAATGTCAGAATGACAAATAACTGTGATTCAAGCGTGGAAAGGTGCTTATTACTTCTTCCATAACTCTTCAATTAACCCTCGTGAGGCTAAAGTAATTTTTGTTATTTTGCTATTAATTGAATGCGCTTTGCAAACTATACAACAATTTCTGACAAGCCTGTAAACAACAAACAAGGCCTAAGATGTGGCGTTGTGCCATTTTCAAGGCCTTATTTTTTTGGTTTACGAAGAAGAAGCCTGGATGACTTCATAAATAATGAGTCACATAATTGCTCATCATTCAGACTCTTCACACAATCCAGTGTGGAAGACCAGTGTCATTTTCTTAATTCTAGCAGAGCAGTTTGCTTTATTCTGAGTTATTGGGTCAACCTGGAAAAGGTTTAAATTATCTCACTGCACTGGTGCATTTTTTACTTGTTTGAAACAAAGACTTTCAGGACAAAATTACTTGATCTAAAGGAAATGTTGTGTGTGCCTCTATCACTGATCCAGATCTTAATTCAGCCATTGTGAAAGCTTGCACAATAATTTCCAATCCACAGATGAAACAGCACTTTCAGCATATTTGGCATTTTCACGTTGATGTCAAACAAGAATCTGTCTGCATCTTTACTTAAATCCCAGATATAATTACAGTTTCTAATCACAGCGTAGATTTCATTACACGGTCAAAATCTGCATACATGGCAGGTTATGTCCTCTTTATTTTTACATCTTATGAGAGGATTAAATCAAAATTATGAAGAAAAATAAGATATTATCATTATCTGTGACTCATGAGGGTTAACTTGTGTTTGTTATTTTTGTTTGTTACACGGCTGCCACCAGGCTAAATGGAAATAATCTGTGGATCTGAGATGGACGCACTGACTCACTGCGTAGCAACCCATCTAATTTGGTCAAGGAATACAGGCACTGAATCCTCGCCCCCCTCTAAACAAACACACACATTATTGAACAATCCGGGAATAAACACTGAAACCTGACCCCGTTGTCTATATACTAACCAATACTAAGACACTTTTTTTTTCAATATCACAATAAGGCCAGGTCTGTCCATGTCGAGGCTTCATGTGATCAACACGATGACCAATGTTCATTTGATTTAACATTAATTCAACAATCACTCCATCCGTGTTATGTGATTCTAACCTAACTACTGCTTGGAAGTAATTCAACCCAAACAGATCTGAAGGCTTATGATGAACGAACAATTAAGTTTATGGGGAGAAGACTTGAGGACTGACGTGATCCGATATGAATGAACACTGAAAGTCAACTAGTGTCTACTGACTAGCCGAGCAGCTAATTAGCATGCCAGCCCGAACATTAACTTAAATTATTGGAACACAACTTACCGCTCAGCTAACATGAGATAACCCGACTGTTAGACTGGACAGTTATATTGACTGTAGAATATTTACAGCTGTATTTACACGCATAGATGCTCTTTTAGCTTTAGCGTTAGCAGAATGGTTACGTTGGCTATGATGACGTTAGCTAGCTGACATACACACCTCTACTTCACTATCAACCGTTAGCTTTAAAGTCCGTGCTAATGCTAACTACTTCCCCAGTTTAAGACGTATCTCACCTGCCCGTCATTCCAGCGACCCCCAGCATCACCTCTTAACACGATAAATTGAGGAGGGGGGAACAGTAAATTACGTTAAATTGTTTTTTGTTCTGCCAGATACAAAACTTTTTAAAGAGATGGACTATATTGGCCTTGCGCCGTGGTGTCCCCACCCCGCAGAGCCGTGCCTGAGTTGGCCTGGACCGGGTCCACAGCCCGCCCACCTAGGGAGTGTCCGTGGATGATTTCATACTTTCAGTTCTACAAAATCTGATATTAAAAAATAATTTTAAATTAAAAACCCTCCTTGATTTGGATGTTATGCTTGATCCCTTTCACCATATCAAGTCATTTTTGCAATTTTACCTTTAAAGAATTTGGCTTTTCCCACCTTAAAAGCTGCACTGAAAAAATCCTTCGTGAAGGAATATTCTAGAAACATTTCCTCAATTTCAATCATTGTTTAATCTTGTGCAGTAGTCTGACTTCTTCTGTGTAGTTTCAATATACTGGCATGCATGAAAGAATTCCTGAAACAAGCTGAATTGGAAATAGGTTGAAATAATCTCACTGCACCTGCAGATTTTTGCTGTTTTTGAAGCAATAACAGACAAATGCTGAGATAAAATGTTGATGTTAAATGTTAAATTTCTGTAATTTGTCTCTATCACTAATATACAGCATACATTTTCACAGCATAATTTTCACATACAAATTCTAAATCTACAGGTCAAAACACCTTGCAGCCTGTTACAAAGACGTTGTGTGAAGATTTAATACAAAAATTGTGCTTTAGATTGATGACTCACACAAACCCAAATTCAGAACGACAACCTACTCATTAAGGTGTGTCAAAAACACACTTTAATTGAATTCCTTTGTTTACGTAGTTTCTAGATGAAACTTACAAAAATTGTCACCTATACTTTTTTGTGACACTGTAATGCTGCATTCATCTGAAAGTGCCGATTGTTTGGAAATGGAAAATTCATCTAAATTATGTTGGTGCATTCATGTCCCCCTGGGAAGCAGGATGTTTGTGTCCATTAAGCGGCAGGACATTCACATTTTTTAATTAGTCCTTCCACGTTTACTTATTGTCTTAAGGGTTTACAGCTCGTAAAGTCAGTAGAGTTCATCAGCCACCTCTTCTGTTTTAGATGTTAGAATGCCTCACTATTGAGCGAACACAAGTGTGGAACAGTTCTTAGAACAATCCCTTTTTAACTATAGAAGGTTCTTGTGATGGATTACCCTATTTAGGTTTCTGCAAGTTAATTTTGTGCTGAAATGAATGAAAACAAATGCCTCCCTGGATGTAGCGGTGTAAACATCTATCAAGTAATTTGGGAAATGTTCAAGTGTAATGAAAAATATGCTCAGTTTAGTAAATGAGCAAAAACATGGACTGTCTTACTTTATACTGTGATCAGGGCTCCGTGAACAAGCACACAGATTAAAGTAAGACAGTCCATGAGCGTCGTGTA
>OMOW01021777.1:5415-20216 GCA_900312555.1 Lamprogrammus exutus | reverse complement strand
TTTAGACTGTGCTTGTATATTTGTGGAGGGGTGTTTGTGAGTGCATTTTTATGTGTAAATCTGATATGTTTATTAGAAACTGTTTTACTGTGATATTTGTTGACATGTTCCCACTTGTAAAATTTTAGGACTTTGAAACATCTCATCACAATGGCCTGAATGCTTCTGATATAAATATGATGCTCCCTTGCAATGCAGGCCAACACAGAGACTGACCGCACAGAGAGAGAACCACTCAAATTTAGTTAAGCCAGTGGGGTTGAGGTTAGATTGATTCTGATTCCGCTTCTGATTCATTTCAGTACCAAACAAACCAAAATGTCTTTCTAGCTAAAAAAAAACCCATTTATTTTGGACAACTTTCGATTACCAAGAATAATTATCTTAAAATGTTATCGATTTTGTCATGGTTTTCGATTCAAAACATGATGAAATATCTTGCCATGCACAGGTTGCATGTTTTCTATTTTGATTTTGCTTTTACATGGGTGAATTGTCTTGTGATTAGGGACATAGAAAAACACTGCATTCCATGCTGCAGGAAATGTGTTGTCACATTAGACCTCCCTCCTCACTGCATGAAATGATTTTGGCATTGTGATCACATTTTGCTGTGTTGTAATTTCTTTTACTTTTTTAGTTTGCTCTGCTCCAAAATGTTGTAAGCATTATACAGGCGTGTCGCTACATTCAACATAACAGTGTAGTTTGGGGCTCAATACCACCAAACTTTGCCACTAAGAAGTTGTTTTCAAGAATCAAAGACGAATCTGAACATGTGTATCTTTAATAATTCCCAGTTTAAATAAAATTTAAAACTTTAAAAATTTTAAATTTTAATAAAATTTAAAAATGGTTCCAATTCACAACGGTTTATTGAACGGTAATATTGAACCATAGTTCAAGCTAATCCAACTCATTCAGACATGTAGAGTGCACCACCAGACTCTCCAGTGTGACCGCTGACCTTTCTCTGACTCTGACCTGTCATAGAGTCACCTCTTCTCCTGTTGCATAAACACCATTCCCCTAGTTTGCAAAGATTAATTCAGTACTTGTCACATTGGCTGACTTTAGAATAGGACCTTCTCTGTGCATGGCCTGTATTTTGTCAATGAGATATGATCCATCGGGACTGGCTTCAGAAAATACTTAATTTGACCTATGGCTCATTTACCAGGCAGAGAGTTGTTAGATATTGATTAACAGACACTCTGTGGGATTTTGATGACCTTTATTGATCAGTTGATGTCCCCCAGGCTTCCAAGGTGACAGCTCATTTTCTGTAAAAGGCCATTTCTTCAGTTGTCCTATCATGACATTTGTTTTTATTGGCTGATAGGCTTGGATTGGTTTTTGAATCTATAACAATAGTCATTCAACATTCTGTCGGAATACTCAATAAGTTTATTTTATTTTGGGCATGGAGACTTACGTACTTGTTATATAGCTCATTTTTGTTTATATTGCTATTTAATTTATCTGCCAAGCTTGAGCTGTACTTTCACTTAGATTGTCCACCAACAACAGCAACATGACCTTGCTCAGTGTCATTGCAGACTACGGGTGACAAACAGCTGACGGACAGTTTAACTGAGTTTTGAATATGTTGAAATCTAAATGCTGTATCCATGGGAAATGTTGACTGCAAACAAGGCTAGACCACAAATGTAATGAACAGAATTTCAGACACTTTTTTGACACTTTCCAGTACCCTGGTAGTGTTTGTGTATATGCATGCTTGTATGTTGCATTTTGTGAAGTAGACCTTCTCTATCTAAATGTCAGCCCCAGCATTCCAGCAAAGGCATGTTGTGTTTATCAGAACTGTTGTGGCTATTTCTTTATTTAGCCGACACGCCTATCTGGTTTCACACCCAAGCATTGGGCAGCATTTCATGCAATAGGTCATAGTGTGATGACTGAGGACAGCCTGGCTGACGAGATCCCTCAAATTAGGAATTGGGTTATGGCAAATGACATGACAACTCAGTGAACACATTTATATGTGTGCCAAAAAAACAAACGCAACCAATTTGGCAACTACTTCAAATATGTGCATCAATCTGAAAGTACTGTTTTAGTCGGAAATAAATGATAAATAAATGTGTTTAACACAACGGGTTTGAACTGAGCTACATAAAGAAGAAGCATGTAATGTATTAGACCTGTCTTTGTCCAGCTAAACTGAGTTAGGGCAGGTTCTTTTTTTACATTATAGCCATCTGCTAAAAATTGAGGGCCAGATGTACGTACATGAAACACCTAGCGCAAATTGCGGCCGGATGAGAGTGTGGTTGTGCTTTTGCAATTAGCGTGAAATGAACGTCTAATTTACTAAGGTTGCAGCTAATTATGCGATCAGCGAATGTGCCCGCCTACTAAGCACATTTGGCGTGTGAACGAGAGTTTAAAAGTCGCAGTTGAACAGTGGAATCTGTCAAACATGGAGCCCTCAACAAGCTCGGAAAATAAATGAAAATCTAAATTCAGTAATATTGAAATCCAAATACTAATCAATGAAGTAAAAACAAAAAATCAAAACATTTTACAGGGACACAATTCAACTTCAGCTGCTAAAAATCGAATTTGGTGTCTATTAGCTACTCATAAAATCCATGCAACAGGAGTCACCAGAACTACTGAGGAAATGAAAAAAGCATTTGCTCATGATCTGGTAGATGTTGCTATTCCGGAAGATGAAACTGTCATGGACATACTTTGCCACAACGTTTGTGATTCTGTGCGTTGCATCACAGAGTACTTGCACATTCATGGAATCTCTATGCATTCAATTTCTATAAACGTGTTCGCTGACAGAGGGGCGGACAAGCGGTATGTCAGTATAAGCTATGGCTCCAATAACATTGGCAAATGTCACAAAACTCCCATTTAGTGCGTTCAATATCTTCTTTGGATGTGGGGAAATTGATATGTGGTTGCGCCGTAACAGTGTATTCAGCACCAGGGAAAATGTGCGACAAAATGCGGACTGTGATATACCAGTGGCTTTAATACACCTTCGCCAATTAGCGCCTGCTCGTCGGAGGTGGAGAAATTTCAGGCGGAATTGACCCCCGTTAATTGCGTGACGCTTCAGTAAATTCAACGGAATACGTAATTAACCATACTTATAATATCCCTTCCCATTATTTGCGTAATCCTCCCTTAAATACATATGCATAAAGGAGAGAAGCGCACCTTGATGACTCACGGAGCTGACATGCAAACTGCGCTTCCAGGCCCGCGCAACTGTTTGATACATAACATGCATGTTTTTTTTTTTAGCCGAATGCGTCAAATCTGTGCCCCAAACAGGCGCAAAATGCTTAGTACATCTGGCCTTCATAAGTGAAGGTCAATATATTTGCCACTTCCCCTGAAGGAATTTTACAGATCCTCTCAAGTGAGAGAAACAGTGGAGAAGAGAGAAAAGATGGGAATCATTTAATCTGAAACACCCACACATGACCGCTCTTGAATGCAGCTTTTTTCCTACCCCCCCTCCTCTTCTTCTCTCTTCTTCTTAAACCACTACTTACTACTTGTTGGTATACTTGGCTGTATGTGCATGCCTATGTGTCCATATGTGTGCAAAAGAGACAGTGAGGAAGGGAGCGTTTATGCTGTTGTGTAGGAACACGTGGCCTGGATGCTTTACATTGCGTTCATCCACCTTTTTGATAGGAGCGCATGCTTCATCAGAATTTCCACCCACAACCGTTTTTCACGGATCATCTTACTGCTGCAGTGTTGGCAAGTTCTAACGCCCCCGGTTACAAAAGAATAAAGCCTAACTGAGTGGTAGAACTGGGAGGATGTGATGACATGAGGCTGGCAGAGTGCCTTAGGATTACTCACTTACTCACTGTATCGCTTTTGCTCATTTCTCTCTTTTGTACTTACAAGCTCAAAGCCTGATGTAAGTGTATGTGCTTTAAATACAAAATAGTCTTGTGCCTGCATCTATGAAAAATGAGCAGAGCAAGAGGTTTGACGAGGAGCGAGGAGAGGCCATGAGAGAGAGGGCAAGCAAGATGGTGCAAAAAACACAAGCTGCTGCAATGCAGGGGAGACAGAAATGTTATTATATATTATATATTAAATATTATTTCACCAATCCTTCCATACTGTAAATATACATTAATGTTTCTATTTCAAGAAACAGCTACATGAAGGGAACTTAACACCAGATGTAAATTTTGTTTTTGCTGATCTTCTGGTTGGAAGCTTTAAGTCTACTTTAAGGAACTCTTGGTGTGATCAGAAAGGTGCTTTGCTACACCTCTAATCACACCCAACAGTGATGTCACCCTGTACTGAGTACATCCACAATAAGGACTTTATGGGCAGTTTCTTGGAGGCAGAGCCGATTCATAGGGAGAAATAATTTCCCTGGAAATTAAAACTTAATGGACAAGGCCAAAACTTCTTAGCCATTGTAATGTGAGACTGCAGTTCCATGTAAGTTGTGTGGGGCAAGAGTGAAAGAAGTTAATATTATCAATCCTAATGCCTGTGCTACCGACCGACAATTGAAACGCTTCCATGCTAAATATCTGGATTATCTTGTTAGCCTAGCTACTTGACAAACTCAAAGTAGCAGTCCAAACTGTAACTACTTAAGTAAGCTTGTAACTCTGCCTGCCTACATTCCAATGCCATGGCATTGGAATGAATGAACAAACAAATAACTCATTGTGTTTTACTTTTTTTTCCCTGGAGCACCTTGTCATACAAACTTGCCAGATGCAAAGCTGATGACTAAGTGAGATTGAGAGAGATGTAGAGAAAGAGAGAGTGAGAGAGAGAGAACAGGGGCCAGTGGGGATAGCAGCCCATTATTAGAGCCTTATTCTGACAGAAGATAATGAGGCTAGCTGCATTATCTGGGCCACAGAGGTGGAGCCTATAGTCCATAGCAGACCACAAGGGGCAAGGACAAGAAGACACACAAGAGTGATGGTGTTTAATATCCTACTAAATGTGGATCAACTGTTGTGCATACATGTAGTTATTCTTATGCCGTGTGTCTGTGTGTATCTGTGTGTGTGCTGATAACAATGTGGATACTTCATATCAACTGTACAACTTGCATTGATATGAATATGTTGTATGAACCACCTGCCAAATATGACACATGGCTTATCATCGTCACACTTTTCCCTCACTAGGACAGTGTATGTGTTTCCTGTTTCCTGTTTCCTGTTTCCTGTTAAATGTAACACCAGTTCCTTACTCCTTCACTCTAGCCAGAGAACCTGCTCCTGGCAAGCAAATGCAAGAACGCTGCAGTAAAGCTGGCTGACTTTGGCCTGGCCATCGAGGTGCAGGGTGATCAGCAGGCCTGGTTTGGTATGTACAGCAGGGCAGCTGGTCACATCTACATTTGGTATTATAGGTATTGTAACCATTTAGCTGAATGTAGTGATAGAATAAGGTTCAAATACTGTTGTAATAGTATCATATCGCTCATAGTATGAATGTTTTACACAACTGATGAAGATTCAAATGCATTCCAATGAAAACTGCTTTTCTAGCCTATACATCAAATACGTTTCACCCGCTTCATGTTTGGATGCTCATAACACATCAAGAATAGTTGCCAGGTTTTCCTATTGTGCTGTTTATCATTAAATGTCTCTGACAGTTGGAAAACATATTGTTTCAATTGTAAGGCTTAAGTCTTAAAGTTAGTTCATCCATACTTTTTTGTAAATTTGCATTACACTAGTTTAAGAGCAAAATCTACATATATATCTAAACCAACGTATCCTAATGAAACTGGTCCTTTTTCTTAAATGTCCAGTGTCCAATAGGTTTAGCCCTATGTGGTGTATGATTAACACCAAAATCAAGCCCACAATAAAGTGACCATTGATCCATTCCATCTCTGAACATACACATGTGCCAGTCAGTGGTGGCATTTGTGCCTTTATCCATTTTTTGCAGTTGTCCTTCACATTCAAGTGACCTAATTCAGATAAGTTGCACAAATTGTTGCCGCAGTAATGTACAATGCTTAAAGCATGTAAGTCAATTGTGTTTGTGTGTCTCTGTGTGTTTGCTGCAGGATTTGCTGGCACACCGGGGTACCTGTCCCCTGAGGTATTGAGGAAGGAGGCATATGGTAAACCTGTGGACATCTGGGCCTGCGGTGAGTGTTAGAGGGAGACACGCTCGTGCACACACAATTACACACAAAGCAGTAGAAACATGCTGAATGTGTAGTTTCTGTGTGTGTGCACTGTGTGTGAACTGTATGTGTCTGTGTATATGCATTCATTTGTGTATTTGTGTGTGTCTCAGGGGTGATCCTGTACATCCTGCTGGTGGGTTATCCTCCTTTCTGGGACGAGGACCAGCACAAGCTGTACCAGCAGATCAAGGCCGGGGCTTATGATGTAAGTCTCTTCTCTTCCCATTTGTTGTCTTGTTTCTCACCTCCTGCTGTAACAAACTCCCCATTACCATCCCTTCTTTTTGGCAATGGTTGTGTAACTCAATCACCTCATTAATATTTTAGGGGGGTGAGAGGGACCCTCACAAAGAAAGAGAGAGAGAGTGACTGACTGACTGATTCTAGGCTCAGGGGACACAAACCTTGACATTCATGCTTCACAAGACTTAATGTTTTACATTTACTTGTGGTTTAGTTTGTGCCAGCCTTCAGATATTGTGTGTTTGTGCATCTCTGAATCATAGACGTGATATGAAACAGGGATGTCATTTTCTAAAACAGAATGTCCATACCATGTATAATATCATTACAATTCAAAACAAACTGAAGATAAGCAGTCATAATTCATTACAAATAAAATACAATAAAACATGTTGATTATAGCAGTGGACAAAAGTTATGTATCATCAATCCTCCCTCTATAACCAAGCAGGCCGGTCATTTCGGCATACCTTTCTATCTTGCTACTCTAAAATAGTGATAAATTGTACTGTCATCAAGTGGCATATGTCATTTCATTCTGCGCAAACTCAGTTTTTTATACTTAAGATTCTTAATGATTCGCACACACCTGTTACTTTTCACGATGGCTGTTTTTTAGTCGCTCTCTGCTGTCTCTCTCTCCTATGTGTTGGGCTAGCCCACATTTGATCTATAAATGACAGCTACACTGGAGCCACCTGCCCAGGTAATGAGCAGGGTTATCTCAATGATCTATTGTGTTACTATAAGGTTTGGTTTGACGGAGAAAATGATGGCTGATTATAATGTGCTGTTTTAACAGAGAAAAGCTCCAGTAGTCTTTTTTCATGTTCAGTTAAGATTTTTTTGATATCTCACAGCTTTTATGTCTCGTTATGGAATGAACCAAGTGTTCTGCAGTTTATATATGAAAATATCAAGTATGACGTGCTCAGAAAATGTGGAATTTTACCTTCTAGCAACACATGAAATTAAGTCACAAAATAAATAAAAGTTTGATTGCTGTCAAACGGCAGATCCTCTGTACCTCTACCTCTGTATGAAATCAAAACAAAGAAGAGATGCAAATAACAGTTGATAGGTGACACAGGGATCATCAAAAGAGTGTATGACTGTACTCAATGAATCAAAGTCAGAAAATCAAAGATAAAATGAAATAAATAAAATAACAAGCTAAAACAACAACAAAAAGGCATCATGATCAGCACTCAACTAGATTGGCTTACAGACTCCTGTGACAACAGACATGAAATGTTCCAAAATTTGTATTGTGCACTTAATTGCTCTCTACGAGAGACAGTGAATTTTCTGTAAAGCTGTACAGCGACTTAGTACATTGAGACACACACTATACTCCACTTTTTGTCTGTACTGTGATATGAGTAGCATGTATACATGTACAGAGTTCCATTATAAATTTACTGAGTGATGTCTTGAGGCCAATACAGATGTTAAGGGTTTTTTTTTCATTTAAAGATTTCTGTTGGTTGATATCCAGCTTCGTTATGGTTAACATGTTCATAATAGACATTCGTAAAATTACAGGTATAATGTTTCTCACAGAATTCATTTCTTTATTTGGCTGCAATCTAGATGAAGACCAAATTTAAAAAATGCCATTACAAAATACTTGTAGTTTAACACTGTATTCTAATTTTTTACAAGAGGATATGGTTGCTGTAAACAACCATGAATAGTGTTCTCTTGGAGGGTGAAACAACGTTTGGACAATAAGATTAACTTGTTAGTTTTAAATCTTCTTAAAGCTGTAGATATCCTGTCACTAAATAAGCTAAGTAGACCTTTGTCCATCCAGTTCCCTTCCCCAGAGTGGGACACAGTGACTCCAGAAGCCAAAAACTTGATCAACCAGATGCTGACCATCAACCCAGCTAAGAGGATCACTGCCCAGGAGGCCCTCAAGCACCCATGGGTCTGCGTAAGTGTCCCCTGCCATTAGAGATGAGGAAGACAAACACACACACTGGCAGTTTATGTATTCACTGAAGGTTTCACATATGTCCATGCATACATGCATGAAAAACAAGGTACTGCACTTGCACACATCACATGATAAAACATTAAAATTAGTAGTACATTATCACTCACATTTCATTTTTATTCACATGTGCAAATACAAAGGACGACTTGCTCAGATAAACAACCCCAGCTATCAAAATGAACTTGATTTAATAATTTATTTGTCTCTTTTCTTTTCCCCCTACTTTCTCATCTTCTTTTGTTCCATCTCATCGTCCTCTGCCTCCTAATGCTCCTCATAATCTGCTCGTCCCCATTCTCTTTCTCCTCCCAGCAACGGTCTACAGTGGCGTCTATGATGCACAGACAGGAGACTGTGGAGTGCCTGAAGAAATTCAATGCCAGGAGAAAACTCAAGGTCTGTATGCATACTGTTCCTCTCCCATATCCTTCCCCATCCTCCCTAATAAACTCTTATGTTCTAATAATAATAATAATACTATTATATTAATATTCCTCATAGGTTATGTAGTTAAATGTTAAGGCCTCCATATCTACAACAAAATTCATAGATTACAGATGAAGCTTTTTCAATGTTTTGAGACAAAGTCATCATCTCTACATGAGAATATTACATGGCTTTGTATAAAAAATGCATGACAGATTTACACTTAAATCACTGGAGTCATTTTTCGTTTCTCTCCAATCACACAGCTGGTACGATCTATTTTCCTCCATGACTATTTTAAGAGCCTGCCAACCTCAATTGCAAAAAGGAAGCACTCGTAGTTCTTAATTGGCAAACTAGAGGCCTTTGGAGTCAGCATATTTCTATAGATATTTCTGTAGCTTTTGTGATTTGACTTTCGTGCTGACATTTTACATGAGTGCAGTCAAATGTTGGACCGTTCGACAATGTGCCACAAGCATGAACCAGTTGCCTCTGGAGATTAACATTTAAAAAGAAATGGACACTGGAAATTCAGTTCCATGCCAAACAAAAATGGAAGTAAATTGAAGAAACAAAACATGAACACAGCATACAGAAGATTCCATGAGAGACAGTCAATAACTCATTGTATTAAAGAAAATGTATTTTGCCAAATGCAAGATACATGCAAAATAGATTTTTGTTTTTGTGTGCACGTGTCGGGCATTACATTATTTTCATCATCGCATCATCTGTTGTACTGCATTAGGTACTGTCAAAGATGCTATAATGTTTTTTTTCCTATGGAAATCTTTGAACTGACTGAAACTGGGCCACAAGATTATATCACCACAAGAAGATGGTGCTTTGTAAGCTTAAAGTAGTAATAAGCACTACACCATAATAACCTTGTTCTGCTTACTTCATTGTTAATTTTTTTCTTATTTTAGTACCAAATTTCATTGTTGGTATCTCATTTGTATCTCATTACATCTCATTGGTATTTACAATCCTATTACCTATAGCCCTACTCTCCTATTTTAGTGCTATTTTAAAGATCAGCATTACACCTCAGGTTTTAGTGCCATTCTGTCAGAGGAGGAAACAGAGAAAGACGAAAGACTTCATGTTAAATTACTTTTATCCACTTATGTTGAAAAGTTACACAGTGTGAAATCCATCACAGAGGGGGAGATGTGTGTGTCTACTGGCAGCAGCCAGTAGACCAGCATGCAATGGAGCCACAAGACACTTGAAAGAACTTGAAAGAACTTGCTTGCTTTGACAATTTCTGTCACTCCCTGCCACCATATACAATTCACATTTATATGGAATAATAACGCCACTTCTCAGTGTATTTTGGAAAGGACATTCTAGAAAATGTAGTGCCAAATCAGAGGAGACAGGGGAGGTGTGAGGCAAAACTTAAAGTTACTGTGGGGAAGACATTTAATATCACAGATTAATATTGTGTCAAACCGAATAAAAAACAGTTTGTCCAATTAGTTTCACAGTCAGTAGGCAGAACAAACAAATACAAGACACTATGTTACAAAATTAAATATTAACCATCAGAAAAAATAACATCCACTCTTTTCGCCCTGTTAAAATAAATTATACATTAAGTTCTTCCATTTCACTACTAGTACTAGTACTAATAGGAATACCTGGTGTGTCATCTGATGGACACCTCTGCCTCAGGCAGGATTTGGAAGTGTCAGTAGCACTGACACCTGCATTTCACCACTGAGATAGTTAACTATCTAAATAACTACTAAACTACTAAATAAGTGTTTTTGTTTTTCTGAGGTGACAAAAAGATTTTCCTTAGGCTGCTTTACAATCAGTTTCTTACGCAGCTTAGAGCTTATAGACCCTGTGCATTTTTTTCCTGAGCTACATTTAGTTGTTGAGTTTGATGTTGCATTTCATTTTTACATTCATTGACCTCACCTTGCCCTAAATCCAGGGTCAAGACTGAGTTTTGCCCTTTGTTGTTGTGTGTGAAGCACTGAGGAACCTACTTGATTCAGAGTGTTTTGAAAGGCAAATGTAAAGTGCTGATTAAATAAGATGGGTATTTATTTATATGAAATGCCACAAATTGTTGTTTTAAAGCTTTTGAATGGATTCCGAGTTAAAGCAGAGCACATCTCATTTTTTCTTTTTTCAGGGGGCCATTCTCACCACCATGCTGGTTTCTCGAAACTTCTCTGGTAAGTGTTCCCACACTGGATGAATATCTGTCCTAACAGTAAACCTATCCATTTAAATCAGCAGATGTCAGTCAGTGTACTGTGTATATTAAAAGATTCTTTATGCTCCATTAAAACAGGATTTGAACATCCTTGTACCATACAGACATTTGGCATTTTCTTAGTGTTCTTGGGAACAAAGACATAATAATGTTGCATATTTGCTTTTAATATTCCATTCCTCCAACACAGTAGCATGTGCCTTGTGACCATCAGTAATTATTCTTGTGTTATTGCCTCCCTTGACCAAAGTGCAGCTTGTGCACTGAGCTTACCTATGTGTAAGTTTCATATTAACCAAATCATAATATGATATGATGGAAGATCAGTAATCTGAAACTAAATCCGAGTTTGAATCCGATTTAACAACAGTTAAGACCATTTTTACATGAAGTGAAACTATTTTGAAAGTAATTTCGCCATGGCTCATGATTTCCTTACTGTTTGTACTAGACTGGTGTGTCTTTTTAGAATATACTGAAGAGGAAACACTAAATTTAATGTAGCTGTGATTATGTTTGTCTGTGTCTGTATATGTCAAATCACAGTCACTTCCTTAAAACTTACATGATGTTTTAAAATCTCTTTCACAATCTAAGCCACACAGTGTAATATATTAGCTATTGTGCATTTGTACCTCTCATCTCAGCCACACTTCCAAAAATTGCTTTCTTTAGTGAAGACAGAGGTGTTATTCTGATGTGTCACGTAGACGCGGTGGGATCTAAAAATATCTGCACTTCTCAAAAAAACTGCCAAAGCATTGTTGGCAGTGAAATAAGGACATCACTTGTTAAAAATTGTACCATTTGACTTAAAGTTTGCAATAAGAAATCAGAATTGTTTGTGTCATCCTTAGATGAAACCACTTGAAAAATTTCACGAGTAATGAGCTCCAACATTTGACTTTGAAAAGTATATTTTTAGATGCAACAGAGTATCATAAAGACATTTTTGGTGATTTGT
Source organism: Lamprogrammus exutus (assembly GCA_900312555.1). Classification (NCBI taxonomy): domain Eukaryota; kingdom Metazoa; phylum Chordata; class Actinopteri; order Ophidiiformes; family Ophidiidae; genus Lamprogrammus; species Lamprogrammus exutus. Next base: position 8,143 of record OMOW01021777.1, on the reverse strand, counting down.
TTTCTTTTCTTTTGTGATTTTCTTTCCATAGTTTTCTTTTCTTCTTTTACTTTTTCTCATACCGCTTATTCTATTTCTTTATCTTTGTATTTTCAATCTATGGTTATTTATTTATTGTGTTGTTATTTACTACAAAATTACAGCAAAGAATCAGTGTTCATCTATGGTACATGTTTTAATGTATGCATTTCTGTGTGTGATGATCTATATGTGTGTTTGTGTGTGTGTGTGTGCACGCTGTGTCTGAACAGGACTCACAGCAATCATTCTGACAGTGTGAGCTGCAATGGAAAATTATCATTGAATTTGCACATCCATTGAAAAAACTGCTCAACGCTATTAACTCCCACACTCGCATATACACACACTTGGCCAGGTGTGTGGTCTGACTGTGTCACCATTTTCAAGTACCTACAGAATATCTTTCTTCGTTCTTCTTAGGAATTCTCCTTTATTCAATTGAGGCGAACCAATGAATGAGTCACAGAGAGAATGAGAAAGAAAGAGATCTAAAAAGTAAAAAGAAAGAGAGAGAAACCTTTAGTAGAAGACACAATCAATGGAAAGGCCAATATCCGTGTGTTATGCAGTCAGCCACAATACTGCATGTGCTACTCTCTGTGTGCATTATATGAATCATGCATTATGTAGATCAGTGTTCGTGTGTCGACACAGAGACAGGTCTATTTTCCTCCACTTGCTAACGTAATGTCTTCCACTATTAATGCTATACAAGGTTGATAGGATGAAATGCCTAGTTGGACTAATCTGCAATTATGGAACAGTGTGTAGGCTGTCCCTGCAGTATATATGCTCAGTAAAAATGCCCGTATGTAATCGGATCTTAATGTATTGAATAGTCTGTAGGACTAATGGAGGATACATGTATGAAGGGGGCTAATTTTTTTTATATAGAGAGCCAAAGTCCTGTTCCACTTTTAGGTCTGTTCAACCTCTGTACTTCTCAGTGTATTTTCTCATTGAGGACTTTTTTTTTATCCGTTTCTTTAAAAGTTAAAACAGTCCAGTTACAGTTACAGTCCATAAGTCACGAGTTGCCTGTTACCAGAGGCACCAGAGGCACCAGAGGCTTACAATTAATGGATAGAGGAGTTGGCAGTGGCACTAGTCGATTCAATGAATAAAAAGCCGGCAAAGAAGATGGAGCAGGAGGTACGTTCACTCTGTAAAGCAGAGTAGAAAAGATTTGGAGATTTTTTTCAGTTTAAAACACAAATGCAGAGTTTAGACTGCTTTCTCCAATTGGACACTCACTGGTGACACAACCAGCCATGAGATATTTGGACCATTTATGAGCAGGTGGAGATGTCAGAAGTAGAAAAGACAAAAGTTTGCCTTGGGGCCCTGCACAAAGAAAGTACAATCACTGCATCTTGAGCCTTGCAAGATGTAGTTTTGTCCTGAAAGTACATCTACTTTGTATACTTTGTATGAAGTATACTGAGGTCCTATCAAAATATCACAGGACCTGTAGTTGATGATAAATCTTTTCAAGAGATTTAAGATAGACAAAGAAAATACTTTGTGTGGTCGATTTTAGTGGAAGAGAGGCTTGGTTGAAAAAGGAGGCGGGACTTAAGCTCTGTACAGAGTGCCGACAAGATGACCAACCCGGGATTACATTCCTTCATGGTTTCTTGTATCTGATTTCTAAATTTTCACTTATACTTTTTGATTTATGCTAAAATAACCTCAGTTTAACGTAATTTGTTCCATGAGATACCATCCCCACATTTTTAATAGATCACATAGAAGCAATTTCAAAAATCAAAGACCTGCATTTAAACAATATCTACTCAAATGGAATTGGACATCTGACAAAGGAATTCGCGGGAAGGACTACAAGCCTCAGCGCATATTAAATTATACATTGTACTACTTGGTCAGTAAACTCAAGGATCTCAATAACTCAAAAAACTCAATAATGCCAATTTCATAAACAAACAAACATGCATATATACCCAGCTGAGAGCCTCATACGAGCATTGAGATTTTTGTCTCTCACAGACATTTGTTTCTGGTGACAGGTCTGTCCGAGCAGCAGATGCAAACTCTATGATTTTGTCTCACAGCCAATTAATGTCAGTGTTCCGTATATATTTACATCTATACTTTTAAAAAAAATCAATACCCCTCTTTTCTAAACTAACGAACCCTGTTTGTCGCCATCTTTTTGTTTCTTACCTTTCTATTTCCCCACCCTTACTACTTTCCTCCCGCTGTGTCTCTGACTCACCTCCTCCCCTCACTTTTTCCTCATTTTTTTTTACCTTTTCTTCTCACATTCCTCTGGGCTAAATGTCACTCTTCCTTCACCCACCACGTTCTCGCCCTGTACCTCTCTCCATGTGTGTGACTGGGTTTTGGACACTAACAGTGGGCAGCAGGCAGACCACCGCTCCAGCCTCTGTCACTGCGGCCGCCGCAGCTGTGGCTGCAGCCGCCGGCACCACTGCGGGGCTGGTGGAACAAGGTAGCATGGTGGCTCACCCAGGGCATGTCACCCCCCAACTCTTCTTCTCTTTATTCCTCTTCTTTTTTCTTCTCTGTTTGCCCTGCTCCATTCCCATGCATGGGAGCTCAGAGCATGATGGCTGACCACACTGCAAACCACATCTCCCATCAACTCATCAGCAGCAGCAATAGCTGAGCTTTCATCTAACAAATTTCATGCAGATTTTAGCCAGCATTTTGATACCTTCACAGA
>OMOW01021767.1:0-14331 GCA_900312555.1 Lamprogrammus exutus | reverse complement strand
TGGATAATCTTTTTCCACGCACGCTAGATGTGACACGAGTGTTAAAAATGGCTGAATGGGAGTATACAGATGCGGTACAATATCGCCGTCTGACCACACTTGGCTTTAAGAAGATAGTATAAAACTCATTCACTCTGCCTGTAGGCCTCTTGTCTTGGAAGGCTGAGGCGATGAGACGATCCGCTTACCTAATTTGATCTAAGAGAAAAGAGAGGAATGTATATAGAGTGTGAACGAGGAAAAGGAGTGAGCGCAAGGAGAAATGTGATGCTGAACGGTGACTCCGTGTGTGGTCCATATCAGATGCCCTATAGGGAAATGTGTACGCACCGTGTTGATACTCAAACGGTTGGATGTTTGCATAAAGTGAGTAATTGATACTTGCCAGTGGAAGAATTCCCCCCAATTTGGCACGGGCTGTGAGAAGAAGAAGGAGAGCCCAGTTTGCCATGTTTGCCTGCTGTCGGCACGTGTTATGCTACGGGAAATACTCTGGCTCTGCACCGCCCTGCTGCTTTGGAGTTCGTTGCGATGGCAGCACCAGACCACACATACTGCCACTTTTATGGTTTCAGCTGAGGATTCTTGCCGTTTGTGCCAAATTGCCTATTATTGAAAATGTTCAATAAACAAGCAAAGAAATGTAATGCCTTTGTTTGGTTTGGAAGCACAGTGGAAACACTTTAAGACCAATTTCAGGACACCAAAGAATGGAGTATTTGAAGCAAGCACAGACATCTCAAATTGAAAATATGAGCTTTTACTGGAAGGCCCTGGAAGATTAGTAGCGTTCCCATGGAATTCTTCCTAACTGAATTAGTTTCTGAATTCATCTTTTGTATTACTGAGGCTCTGCTGCTGTTAGTCCTCCGGTGACAAAGTGTCTTCCCAGCCCATTGAGAACGTGTTGATCTCTGCTCGTTTTAAAGGCTCAAGAGCGTTCGTGGCTTCTTTGATCTCAGCTCCTTTAACACCTTAAACCACGACGTGAAAAAGTGCACTTAACCATGGCAAGATTCCACCACAGCTGTTGTCTTTGCTTCAGAAAAAAAAAAGAAGACGTTCGCACCCTGTTTTGATTGTCGCCACTTACACCACCAGCATCTCCACTCATGTGGAAAATGACGCTTGAATATCACTTCGATCATTTCATTCTTCTCCTTTCAGCTGCTGTCACTGTTGTGTCAGTGCAAACTGTGGGCCATAATCCTTTAATGAATGTCTTCTTCTTGTGCTTCACATGGCAGCACATTCCGCCGAACAGCTGGAGGACTGGAGTGCAGGGTGTTTGACTTTATCTCACATTGTCAGACGTGCGTGTTTTCAGGTGGCAATTGATCTTCATACATATCAGAAATGACAGAGAAGCAAACTGAAGGCACACAAGAGAGAAAAGTGAGTCAAATCAGTTATTGGACAGGCGTCAATTTAGTAACTTGCCCATTTCTGATCATAAAACTTACGCTGGAAATTTCCTTTCAGTGTTTTTGTGGTTCTGGACAACTTGCGCGACGTTTGACGGTTTCATATGAGAGTGGACAGGCCTTCGTTTAAAGATCTGGTGTGATTAACGCAGGCTGAGATGGAAAAAAGTACCATCAAGGAGAATAATCGCTTCCTCAGTTACATGGACACGAGTAAGGGTAAAAGAAATTGCCTTGAACAGTACCGCAGTAAATGTAAATCATTTGTATAAAATGTTACTGTTTTTTTTATTACGCTCCCCATTAGCTGACAGCTCAGCAGCCACAAATCTTCCTGTCAAGTCTATTTCAGTTCAAATTTTCTATTTTAAGGTATTAGAAGACTTCATTTTTACTAACATCAACGAAGCTTAAAATGAGATACTGGGAGGTAATATTAGGAGGTGCAGAATGTCACTAAATCTAATTCCAGATGTCACTGTATTTGCTATTCTGCAGAATAGAAGAATACAGCAGAATTCTATTTTAAGGCGGAGTCTTACAGTGAGCAGCTATCCCTGCTTAAGAGATCTCCTACTTGTTTGTTTTTTTCTCACAAGGGTACAAAAACGAGCAACAGTTGCCATGACCATGAGCAAGGATATATTTTCCTCATTCTTGAAGTTGCTCTGTGGACAGCAACCCTGACATTAGCGGTCCAAAAGGTGCTTAGAGTCAGCGATTACCTTCTTACCGCCGTGCTTCTTCTCCAGCTGTCTTCTTTCTTTTATCATTTATCCATGACTTTAAATGCCGACGCTTGATGAGGCTGATTTCTGTGCAGCTGGATAAAAGATAAAACCTCCATATTCAATTACATCATCCTGGTGGACTGAAGAGGCCAGATAATTGTCCATTTTCTGCAAAATTACAGTGCAATAATAGCTCCCAAAGTAGTGTTCCGATGCCAAATAACACAATAATAGATCCACACAGTCCAGAGGGGACTCCATTGTGTTTGTTTAGTTTCAGTCGTAGATAATATAGTGGGGTTTCAGTGTGTATGGATGGATAATGTCAGAAATAGAGCGTGCCATTGATTGCTAATGGCAGTCTTCTGTGGGATAGTTCAATAGACTTTCTCACAGTGGACATTTTGACTTGTCAAACACAAGTGTAACTCATAACATTAATAATGGAAGCGATGTCAAAATGTGTCAAACATATGAAAAATGTCTGTGTGAAAAGGACATTTAGAGGGTTCAATTGAGCAATAAACAATTATTTAAAAAATATGTTCACTGGTGAATAGTATATCATTTTTTATCTGATGATGTAAAAAATAATGCCTGAACACGTGTTATGGCATTGTTTGAAAGAAATAGGATTACGCTCGAGGAGGACAACATGATTGCCCTGAAATGTAAATGCGCTGATTTATCACAATATAAACAATTCAAAACGTCGCCCTACTTATAGCCATACTGAAAGCAATTTCCAACACATGGAACACATGTCCTCTCTGGACACAAAATCTCCAGACACGTCAGAACACCTGCTCCTTCTGCCCATCTGTGATAAATTAGTGTAAATCTCTACACATTAATCCTCCTTAGAGCTCCAGAGAGACAAGGTTTGTCCCGTCCTGCCGTGGGATTCTTGCTGCTCACTTTTTGAAAATATATGTGGAAATAGTTCCAATTTTGCATTTTGTACTGATGGATATTGGATTTTTGCATTGACTGGCTGTGTAAAAATAAAAAATATATTTTTGTCGTAAATCCAATACTTGGGAGGTACATGGACCCTCCCCCTTTAATTTTGGCTTTGTTAAAATGGTCGAATGAGCTTTCCACTGGGGCAATGAATAGCCTTTATTTCAGCCATTCATGCTCACGTGGACAATTAAATCAAACCTCAAAAACCAGCTAGACTCTAAAACCCCTACTGTGTCTGGAAAACTCAGATTTGAATGTGATCAATCAAAGTACTGTGTGAGTTCGGACACATCACAGCGTGCATTTGCAGTAAAACGATGATGGATAGAACAGACGTCCACTGCACATGCTCACTCTCTTCCGTTATCAATCTGTCATCCACATCCGATTGTCCTCCAGTCCAACCATGTCTTTATCAGTTAACCACGCAGCTTTCCGCCAGTGAATTATTGCTTTACATTCACTGCGTGGTAGCCGAAAGCCACTTGAGAGTGTGGAAGTCGTTGCGATCTCATGGAAACTCGTGGTTAAAGCCAACAGGCAAAAGTGTTTGTGTGTGTGTGAGAGAGAGAGAGACTTAGAGAGACAGAGATACAAAGAAGCTTTAATGGCTGGTCAGAGAAGATTGCCTGCAGTAAGAATTTTTAAGAAGCATGACTCCTAATCTCATACTCCACTGTAAAATTACCAACGATTCCAAGATCCCGTGGCTCTTTGTGTCGACTTTATCCTCTTTGGATTATGAGCTATGCTGATATTATAGAGGCCGAACAGGCAGCTGTGTGAAAAGCAGATCTTGTTGCAGCAGAGTTGTGAGGCCTCTGTGTTATATCCTCTATTTTTAGGGCAAACGACTAACCCTGCGATACGATGATTTGAAGTCAAACATTTTTGAAGCTGCCACTTATGATAACGATGTGATTCAACACATGGGCACGCTGCGCTGATTGATGTAATGTTACTAAAAATATGTGATTTCTGCTCGCTCAGCCAAGTTCGGATCATCTCTTGCGCCAAAGATTTCTTTCCTTTTCAGGCCAGTAGCCAACATAGTGTGGTCTGATGCCAGTGGGTTGCTAGGCAAGCATCTTAATTACCCTCTATCATAGTATTCATACTTGAGAAAAGACAGACTGAAATGCCTCTCTTGTAACCCCTCCACGTGGGTTTTAAGTTGAACTAGTGCGTTTTCAGTGTGTTTGTGGTCATGGTCATTACCCTATAGCCCCCCTGAATGAAAACGTACCTTTACAGACGCGGCCACCATAATGACCTCTCCCCAGGAGTTCCCTATACACCCAAGGGCGACACCAATATTTAACTGGCAAATTAACAATGGGAAGATCAGTTTTCCCTGTAATCAGTTTCAGTGGCATTTTTATGGCCACTTACGTTGGGGTATTGGGTCACAGTCAGTAAAATTTTAAGGTAAGTGTTCTAGTCTCAGGAGGCTCTTTAGTATGGAAGAAACTGACCCAATCTTTGGAACAGGAAAGATCTTACATCATTGCACGACTTCTTTGTCTTTTTCATAGCTTCAGCTCAGCTTTTTCTCATTTACATTCACATTTGAGGCATTTATGTGATGCATTTACCTGCAGCATGTTACAATGCTATTGAAATGTTGATTTTACAGCATTAAAATGCAATCAATAGTAAGCAGTTGTCAGGGTCTGGGTCACCAAGGCAGCATGCCAGCTTGCCACTCCTTGGGATATTCCCGGGGTATCTCAAGATGTTCCCTGGTCAGATGGGATATATGATCCGTCCGGCATATTCTGGGTGTGCACCTTGGTCTCCTCCCTTTACATCTGACTTTTGACCTTTTAAAACAGTCTTTAAAGCAGTCTTTATTGGACTTAAACGTCTCTTTTAAATGTAACACGTTCTTATAACTAGTAAGGACGGTTATGACTCTGCGATTTTACTTCATCATTGTTCAGGCCTGCAAAAGTCTTGCACACATACTGAATCTACTCCTATTCCTGCCATTCAGAAATAGAAATAGAGGTCTACTATCCAGAGCAAGAAATACTTTCTCAGTCTGAGCTGTGTCTCTAGATGCATCAAATAACTTAGGACCAAACCCTTCTAAAATGATATTATCCTTCTAGTAGGTGCATAAAGATTAAGGTTATGGGTCAGGATTGGTTTGTATCTGCATATACACATGATTTTTACACATGAAGCTCTGTCCCCTCTCTGAAGATATTTTGAGGCTTAGATTTTCGAGGCAAATACCATTTTACAAGATGATATTTTTACAAAGCTTTGTTTCAGAGTAATGGGTATGAGTTTAAGATTAACATCCGATCTGATTTCAGCCAAAGAATCCTAACACAAAGTCTGTTATAAATGTGTTCTCTAACCACATCTGTAGATATACTTGATCATAATAGAGAGGCTTCAATGGATCTACCATATGAAGCTAACCAACAACATACCTGAACAACCTCCAAATTTCCCTGGTGTCTATTTTTAACTCTAGGTCTTACTGGATGTGCTTTTGCTAAAAGTCATTTTTGGAACATATGGTAATATTTAGATTTGGAATCGTAGAACCAGTTTCAAAATGAGAGTGAAAACAGGAAGTCTTGCCTCTAGTTAGTCTTGGCTTACACAGAAAATAGTCTTCGTTTCTGTTTTGTCAGATTTGAGGACTTTAACGTACATTCTGAGCAAAACGTTTGGTAGATCATCACAGCTTCAGATGGGAAGAAACGATGCATTTTAAAGTCAGACTGGCTGAGAGGTGCAAATTATGGTGAAAATAAGGAATGGGAGAAAAAGTGAAAAATGCTCATTTCTCAGAGAGCTATTCTTAGTTCTACAAAGCCATGCATAAATCTCGTCCTTTTAGATAATCCTACACTGATGATTCTTGTATACAGTAATTCATCTTTTGTGAAGATGAAAGCTTGACACGAAATCCAACTCCTTTTCATCTACTTTGTCGCTGTTTCTTCGTGATTAAATTGGCAGTTGCATGGCTGAGTTCATGCAACGGCTTTTACAGTGACTGAAGGCGTCCAAAGGGCAGACAATCAGAGAAAGCTAATTGAGAAGCAGAAAGAAGATGGAATGCTGACATGAAGAAATATTTTGCCCCCCTTAAAAAGTTTTCCACCCTCATTCTCCTAAATCAGAACCAGATGAGGGCCTTTGCACCCCTAAACCCCCGAGGTAAGACCACTCTGTTCACAGTTAGATGCTAATGAGAGCCCATTGACACTGCTCGACAGCCTCCAGGGACCCTTATTCTGGACTAAGATAAACCTGCGCCGCTACATTCACTGTCCATCAGGGAAATCTATGCAGACAGGATTGCCAGATTATATTCTTTGCCCATTTTCCCCCTCCCATTGTCTCTGGCATCGTGTTCTGTAGCTGTCATTGATTCAGTCTGAAGTTGCGATCCTAATGTGGGAGGCACTCCCAGCTTCATTTGAATAGCTGTGATTGATCAAGGCTGAGGGCCTATGATTATGTAAGATGTGTGGGCCACTTGTTTTCTTTTCTTTGATATTTTACCAAGTATTAGCAAGATGACACATTTTTGAGTTGGATACATCAGAAAAACCACCATCTATTTGCATTTTATAGTCTCCAAGCTCCGTGATCTTTGTGTGAGGCGTAACGTTTTGATAAGAACATCGTCAAAAGCTGTGCCTTGGGATAACTTTATCAAATAAATCTGACAAATGTTCTTTGATAGCAGCAGTAAGTGAAGTGTTAGCGAATGTCACAGCCGCCCAGCACAAATGGGACACCCACTGCTGCTGGGAAATTTGTTACAGATTCTGTTTACTTTCTGACTCATGCTTTTCAGTGTGTGGGAATGATGGGATGAAAAGCACAGACCTCATGGCACAGTATGGTTGGGTCTGCATCTATAGATTAAACAGTTTAAGGGCGTGTTCGGAGCTGCAGTTTGCTTTGTTTGCGAATCAGATCCATTTATCCCTCGATTCGGTTTGGTTTCACATCGAAGGAAAGCCAAGCAAACCAGATTAGGATCAGCAAAAGTCATATGAGAACGCTCTGCGTGTTGGTCAGAAATGTAGAATCAGGAGGAGGTTTGTATGTTAGATAGCTAAATAACATGGAAGAATGACAGAATTGGCATACGTTCCTTGTTGTAGTTATCATTTTGGCTGTATACCAAGCAAAGCTATTCCAAGACAATGCTGAATTTGAACATACTCCAAGACAACATGGCTGAACTTGAGCGCATATTGAGCTCATACAGTGACATGCTAACCTTCAACATGTTATCTGAAGTCGTGGTAGGTAAACATAATATGTTAGGACCTTTTCACAGCTTCTGCTGATTTGCAAAGGGTAATCAGAGGTGTAGGTTAACGTTAACTACGCATAGGTCTAGATCTAGAACAAGCAATACTTCACACCTTTTAGTTAATGCCACAAACAAACCACTCATAGTACACACACATAGTTCATCTGGAAGACCAAGCCTGATTGTTTTGTGGGGACATAAGTGTGATTGCTGTGTTCAGACCTGCCCAAATGAACTGCACCAAGATGGGAAACAAACCATCGTCCTCTCACAAAAACAAGTTTGGTGGTTGATTTAAAGTAGCACTCTGCAACGGTTTGACCCGAAACTATAATCTATATAAGATAGTAATTGGTAAGGTAAGATCAAGCTGGTGTCTGTTCAGGTAACACCCATCTGTGGCTTGTTTTCATGATGAGAAAAAGAATTGCTTTATGGTATAAACAAACTGCACCATGGCTGTTTTGTAGTTTTTAGCAGTTAGTAGTTCTGTAGTTCGATTAAAAGTTGAAGAATGGCAGAAGGAGATGTGAGCAATGTGACCGGGCACACACAACTCTCTGTAACTTTCCCTGGATTGTTTCTTTGCGCATGTTTACCAACACTTATCCGCTTTGTGCCCCATCCATGGACTTGGTAAAGTTCAGCAAAGCTAAAAATGTATTTTGGAGAGTTACTCACCCTGGGGAGCTGGCAGCGTTCTGGCTTTTGATTGCACCGACTCAGCTCTCCCTGCATCCACGTCTGGGTCCCTGGACCGCCCACCCGAACACCAGGGGAAACTTGGAAAAGGCATGGAGACGTTCCCTTCCTCTTCGTGGATGGATGTTGGACAGCAGACTGGGCTTACAGTAGCTTTCATGGGAATGGCGCGCCGGGCCCTGGCTGTGCGACGCAGCGCTCCTGGTGAAGGCATTTGTGGGACACAACCAGAGGCCGAAGCCCCATGGAAAAGGCCCATTTGGGGCTAAAACAAGAGTAAACCTGGAACAAGCAGTACTCTCTCGGTGGTGGGGGAACTCTGAAACAGACAGTGAATTGGCCTTTCTACTCCACTAGTAAGTAACATAAGCTGTGCCTACGACGCGGTTTTAACATTGTTTGCTCAAGAGCAAATGAATTAGTTAATTGTTTAATTGTTTTTGATGATTGGTGGATATAGTCGTACAAGTAATACATAAATAGGCATCCTTCCATACAGTACAATCACAAATGGTTACAGTCTAATGAATAGAGGTACCAGTCTCTTTTCCTGTATAATTTTCTTGGTGTTTGATGGTTGACCTGCAGACTCAATTGTTCATTAAAATCAGGAAAATGTGGGTGAATCAGTACTGTGTGTGTTTCTTGGGTTTTGGGTAAAGGCTGATCCCAAGCGTCAGGGCATCATTATGTCATTAAATGTTAAAAATGATAGCAGATGTTCATGCTACTTGGCTGAAATGGGGGAACTGAATAGAAAAATATCTACCAAAACAAAAATATACCTTGTCACAGTTATTTTGTGGTTGGGTGTAATTAAATGGCAAACTGTTTTGAAATTGCCACCCTTGATTAATATTAAGAAAAATGTTAAAATGTGAACCTCGTATCTCAAAGCTTTTCTTGGCATAAGGGCGAGTACTTAAGGGTTAGCTAAAGAGTAGGGGGGATTCTTTTGGAAATTCCCTGATACATTGCACCATTAGCCTAATTTTTAAGTGTCTCTGGGTTGTTTTATTTCCTTAAGAGTGGGAGGATTACTTTATGATCTCCAACTTCTATTTAGTAGCCCTGAATTCTTATCAGATTGTAATAGATGGAGTGAAACTTAAGCCAGAAGTGGAGATTATGACTGTCAGGGGACTATAAAATAGTCAGCCCCACGGGTCTCTGCCCTCATTTACAGCACTGATGAAAGAACCAAGCCTATGATCAATCTGAAACAATCAAGGGAGTGGAGGTGAAACTGTCAAGGCTGGAAAAGAACACCAAATCCTACTCAACTCAGCTGAAATATTACTAAATGACCTTTATGAAAATGTACAGAAGTAAGCGTTTATCTAAAATACATCCTGGAAACGTTTCCCAACTGAAAGTGTGTCGAAAAACACTGACCAAACAAGCAATACGTATTCAGATTCTTAAAGAATAAGAGTGCATCTATGTTATCACTTAATCTGTGACAAACAAAATAAAACATTCTTCCAGTAAATGAAGGTCATCATTGATCAGTGCCAGAACACACACACACACAGCATAACACAGTCAAATAACGCCACAGCAAAGAAGGTAGGAATGAAAACTGGATGGATGGTCAAGACCTACAACTAGTAAACACTGCACCCATCTAAGCAGCATAATTGATGTGCAAGTAGGAACTGATACAGACGTGAAAGCCAGCAAGACATACTTTTGCTATACTAAAGCCAATCTGGAAATCACAAAATTGATCAAATTGAAAATAAAAGCTCTTTAAATCAAATGCATAATCAGTGTTACTATATCGCTCAGAATGTTAGAACGTGGCATCAGGAAAGCTGTAATAAGTGTCGAATGCAGAATTGACGATGTCAACCACGAAGACGCCACGGCAAACACGATGAGAAGACAAATTGGACACGTGCAAAAATGGGATGACGTGGAGAAGAACAGCAGAGAATGGAACTGGGATGGGTGAACTTGTCTTTGGACAAAGGCATGGGCTTGGATCCTGTTGCCTTCCTCCACCTACACGTAGCTCCAACAGCACCGAGATGATCCACTGCCAGTGATCTCAGTGGACTCGTTAGTAACACAGGGTGGGTTGGTTTCTGTTTCTCATTACACTGATTATGTTATGTGCTGAAAAGATAAAGCTGCATCTAGAACTTAATCCAAGCAATAATAGAAACATATTAGTCACTGTGCTTGAAACGTGGACAGTTGGATGGGCCACAGCTTAACTACAGGCATGTTTGTTATTTTCCCTTTGTAAACAAATCAAAACCAACTATTTCAATACTGGAAGAGGATACAAAGGGAAATGTTACTAGAGTTTGGAGATGGAGGGGTGGCGGCAGTGACAGAAAGGGGGAAGACATCCTATTGTCTACAGTTTACAGATCTGACTTGGCCGTCAGAAGCAATTGGGTCACGAAAACAGAGAACAGAGAAACTGAGACTATTTAGGATGACTTGAGTAGAGGCACCTTCATAAGACGGAGATAAATAAACACTTTTACGGTTTAGCTCTTCGTGAGGCTGTACCCGTCACTGTCAGCTTGCCAATGCCAAACCTTAATGCGCTCTCATATTTGTGGTACGTTTCAGCATGTAGTGGGAATCGGAGAGGGGACTGCCCATATTCTGTTTTTTGTTTATAGTGATGACAGGATGTGGCCTGACAGTTACGCAGTGTGTGTGTGTGTGTGTGTGTCAAGACTTGCATATTAAACATCCTATCAAGCACACACAGCCATATTTGGTTGTGTCTGCTTTTATGACTTATGTGTCCAAAAGTCAGCCAGAGCATCACTGTCACTGCGTTTTCTACTTTTATCATCATATATCAGAGGCAAGTAAAGCACAAGTAGGATTTATGCTCTACTTTGCTTTACTATAACATCCCTTTTCCAAAAGGGCTAATTCCCATTAAATAACCCTAGAAACCCCTTTTCAGTTTTTGTTGAAATAATGCGCCAATTCATGAAGCAACTGGAGTCTGTGGAAATGTTTTCCATGTCACTCTATAGGTAAATCCCATGTTCTCACACACTTTAATTCATATGTAAAGTTTCTGTGATGTTTCTCACGAATATACACGAGGGAATCCAATTGGAAGACAATTTTAAAGTTAAAAGTTCAAATGGATATGAAGGTAAAACAACAAAGGTATGGTTTTAATTCCCAGCAAGTTTATTGTTACCTACATCGAGTTAGATGTGTTTTCACCTGCATTTGTAAGTTTGTCAGCAGGATTTACCCAAAATAAAGACAAAACTTGGGGGAAGGGTGGCCTTAGATTTGTTCGGCCTTGGTGGAGGTATGCGCTCTAATGGGTGGCTTTCTAGTAGCGTTTGTAAGTGCTACACACAGTGGCACTCTTCAGTTTCACCATTGCAGTATACTGTAATACAATTATCTTAAGCAATGTTTCGATTTATTACTGTTGTTATAGTAATAGTGGTCAGCCTTGGTGTGGGATATTAAACAAATCTATTAAAAGAACAGAAGCTTTATGTACAAAAGCCCAGCGCAGGCTTATAAAACATACACACATACTGTATGAGCACCAACCTCCATGAAACCTCCGCACGCCTGTAGCACGCACACACACACAAACACACTGTGTGAGGCCTGCAGCAGCCGATGGCCTGTGGAGCGCTGCCAGCCGAAGGAGTCACCAGGTCTCGTGCAGATTAAGGGGGAGGCATTAACCAAACATGTTTCTCATTGACTTTGCGGAGGACTGGCTTGTCTTTGCTTCTACTGTTACTTGGCAACACAGAGGCCGAAATATCTTGTTACTAATTGGACGGTAATTACAGCACTATTAGGGATGTTTCAAAATTGACCTTTTTTTCCCCATTTTTGCCGAATAAAGGCTGCATTAAGGTGTATGCTTTAATGGAAAACAGCGCTTTTGAATGAAATCAAACTGTGCCGTCTCCTAGATCCAGGAGTAATTGATAATAATATAATATTTGAAGCGCTTAAACAGTCAAGTTGCTGGATGTTTCAGTTGTGATGTTATTGAACTGCGTTTTCCTCACACAAGAATCATCAATGCGTTGGGTGATTTGTTGCCACTGTCAAAATTCCAGCAAAATCCGAAACACATTTTGACTGCATTTCCAGTTGCAGTGGAAGCTCGACGACTGAAACAACGTCACCAGTCGTTCATTGGTCCATTGTTTAAAGGCTCATTCCTCGATTAGTGTACAGAAACAAAAGGAATTGCAGGGCTTTAGCCATACTTGCAGCTGGAGGATATTATGTATGTTTGAAGATATTGGACTTCAAGAGGTAGACACCTTTTCTTTAAAATGGAAAAAGCTCGTTTTCATTCATTCATGTATGTTCAACCATCCTGCATATGAAACACCTGAAGGCTTTAATTTCTATGAATCGACATGCATATTTCACTTTAATGGCCAGCAGCTACACAGCACAACCTTATACTCAAAGCTTTTATTTTTAGGGGTTTGCTTGTACATCGTCCTGCACCTCTGCAAGTATGTAGGTTTCCATCTCATATTTTATGCACATAATAAAACTTTATGTGAAAACAACAGGAAAAAAAGCTCAATTATCATAAAAAAAAGTTTGACTGGGAGACGTTTGTGCAAAGAGAAGATGTGATGAAAAACCTGCCTCTGCCTCTGCTTCTGCTTCTGCCGCCGCTCCACCACAGCGCCAAACTCCACAATTAACGAGTCCAAATGAGAGGGGACTCCTGCCATGTTACCACAACATCCTGGTTCAAATCTGGTTTGAGGAGTTTGTATATCATCTCTCTCTCTGTGTGTGTGTGTGTGTGTGTGTGGATTGCGGAGACAAATTCTTAAATGAAAGCAAACAGTATCTTAGGTGGTAAGCAGAAATGAAAACGCCACGACGTATCTGCTTTACTGGCGCTCTTTTGATCACCGCGTCACGCAAATGCGCGCTGATTTACGTCGTGGTATTTGGTGACTTTTTGCTTCTTTGTGTGCAACGTTGCAATTTTATTTTATTTTTTTACCAATCTGTGAGTGTGTGTGTCCAGACAGGCGAAAAGATAATAAACTCAGCAAAACCGCTTAAGTCCTCGTTGGAACGCACGCTGGAGGAAGTGACCCGCTGACACCGTCTCCGTTCTGTGTTTCAGTGGAGGCTGAAGACTGGATGATATCTCTCATCAATCTGGTTTGCACTTGTGGGATTAGCTCGGGGAGCGGGGAGGGAGCCAGTGTAACCATCACCTAGAGGGTAATTATCATGGATTATCACTCAGGTGTCTACATGATTTAGAATTCTCTCTTCCTCCCACGCGTACAGTATATGCGCACACGTACGCGGAGAATGCCGACATCCTGCTTCATCCCCGAGTCCTCTTTGTTTCCCTGGGAGTTGACGCAGTAGTGAGTGAAGGATCGCAGCCCAACCTGATGTAAATGGAGAAAGTGTTTACAGCTACGGAGAGACAAAATAAATGAGCCGGAGGAAATCTAAACCCCGCCGTTGGCAGTATCACACAGATTCTTTAAACAATGGAGTCCTTTTTTATCGTTTTACGCCACGGTCAGGACTTTGTATAGTGTCTGTGTAAGTGATGTGATGTGTAAGGTTTGGTTTTTAATCCAGATTTTTGATCATTTCAGGATGAATTCCTCACATCTTTTGTCATCTTTTATGAGCTCTTAGCCTAGATTTTTGCTATCCAAATGTATCTTTGTCTCATCTCATTCTTTACTCTTTCTCTCACACACACACTATCCTTACCACTGTCTCTCTCTCTGTCTCTTGCACACACCACCCCTCTATTATTGGAATACTGTCAGGGAAACACACACTCTTCTGTAATATAATGCTGTATTTTGATCCAGACCTCCCATTCATTTGTTTAGCTATAAAGGTCTATGAAGTTGATATGTGTTTACATATTTGTTCACCCCTTAACTCTTTTCCAGTAACTATGGCCACTGACTTGTGTGTGTGTGTGTGCTCTTCCCATTGCTAAATTACACAACTCTTTCCACCCTGGGGCCTGAGAACTGGTCTGATGTGACCTGATGATTTTATAGCAGCAACAGGCCTATTGAGATTCTCTCTCTCTCTCCCTCACACACACACACACGTTCCCGCTCTCTCTGTCTCTGTCTCTCACTTCCCCCTCATTTTTTTCTCTCTCCCTCCATATCTGTTAATCTGCTCAGGGAATAGAAGCAGACAGAGTTTTCCACACCTCTGT
>OMOW01021757.1:0-20147 GCA_900312555.1 Lamprogrammus exutus | reverse complement strand
AGATTCCGATCTGTGACTGGAGTTCAGACGTGTGCTCTTCCGATCTCTCGTAAAGTGAAATAAATTACTAGACGTTATCATCATTATAGCATAACATCGTTCTATTTGGGGTTCCAGATGATACGTTTAGCTTTTCTTTTGCGTAATTCCTATGTTTGAGCTTAAGAAATATCAACATGGATCCATAGCAGAACATTCAAAGACCTACAGACCTGGTAAGTGAATGTCAAATGACTCAAAACTGCTCCAACATACAGAGAACAATGTCAGTGACCTAGCTCAGACCTAGAGGCATGAAAGTTGGTAAAATCGCTGGCACATCACTATTCATAGATGAAGCATAGCAGGCCTCTTCAACAAGTCTCTTTGCAATCATTTTGTACTTAATTCATTATTGTGATCAATATGGTTCAATGAATGATGAAATGCAAAATGAATGCAAAAAGCACCGATTACATGAGAAGAAACGTGGCTCTATCAGATGAAATCATGTCAGTTTGCTCAACGTTATCACCATTCCAGTCTGTTTTTTTCTACATGCAGCATAAACACACAGGCACAATTTAAAGCCCACTGTATAAACCTCAAATGCCAGTGTTTTGGTATATTCTCAGTTAACAGCAACTTCATGCTCAATAAATTCAAATCTTATTTTAAATATGTATGACTTGGTGGCATCATCTTTATCAGAGCTTGATAATAACAAAAGCCTAGAGCGTTGTGTACTCTCGCTATCAGGTATTTTGTTGCCCTCAGTATTCTTCAGCTGACTACTTTTCCCAACTGGGTTTTTCCTGCATATCGACATATCATAGTATTAGGAAGTTCGAGTAGAGAATTACATGCTGTTAAAGGTCTGCTAGCATAATGCTAACCAAGCAGCTACACTGGGCTAAGCGGCCAGATTAGACCCCATACACTCATACTGTATGATGTCATCTGTTATTCATCGTCACCAATTATTCAGGTGACTGGTGGACATTATCCCGTGAACTGCTGCAGCATTACAACAATGTAAGATTACAGTTAATGGAGGGAGGAAAGAAAATACAAAAATTAACTTCTTTCTTTGCTGCAAGATGAAGTGGAGAGGTGAGTGACATTGAATAGGCCACAAAGAGTGGTAATGACAAATAACTGATTCACATTCTTTTAAATTTATTTAAGTTGAGCATAATAACGTTCAATGTTGGACCAGATGAGGAGCCAAAGAGGGGCAAGCATCATTAAGGTGAGAATTAGGGCTGATAGGTCACTGGCCCCAATTGCCTCCAAAGACCATTTTTCAGCCAAAAACCCTGTGGTTAGTAAAATAATTCAGGAACTACCAGAGAAAAACAAACATTCATATTCTGTATATTTACAGTTTCCATGTCAATTAACCATCTAATGCCTTTGGACTGTAGGGAGAAAGTAGAACTGAGGGAAATCCAAGCAAATTTATGGACAGTGTGTAAACTCAATGCTTGTAAGACAAAATATGACATGTTCTTTTTGGTTTATTTAACTTTGACTTAGTCTCCAGTGAGTCCATGCTGCTTTAGTAAGTAAATTATGCATTTTCTTACGACTCTACTGTAGCAACTTTGATGTGTTCCACAATCAGTACCTCCCTAACGCAGACTCCACCAGAAGATACACACAGAACATATGCATTCATGCATGCAAACACATACACACACACACACACAATACTTTGCAGTAAGTAATGCATGTGGCTTAGGTAGAACTCACACACGCAGGCACAGAACAGGTTTCACCCTTATTGAAACTCATGAAAGGAAGGTTAATTCTGATTGTTGGGGCAGTTACAAGATGAGTCACAAAGCTGTGACAGCATGTTTCACAGTTTGCTTTATGGGGGCATGGCTGTCATACTGTCTTCTAACAGCTGTTTCACTGCACTTTTACAGCTGTCATTGAGGAACTGCTGCAGGTGTTTCTCCCGCATTAATTTTTCATATCCACCAAGGAACTATCGAACAAACTACAAAGAGGACCACAGAGAGCACTGAATTCTAACAAAAAAGGTAAGGTTTAGAGAGTTTTGGGGAAAACACAATATGCTTTCCAGTACAGACTCTAGGTAGCCCTGAGAGACGTGTAGAAATCACACAAAACTGTTCCGCTGCTCTTTGTGATTTTAAAATACATTGCTTGCTCTATACCCTCCCCCTTTCCTCACACAGACATTCATATGGGGATGAAGTGTATATACTGTACCCCAACAGTCAGTTTGTTAAGCCTTCCAAAATGTTTTGTTAAGAATTTAATTTGAAACCTAAAGGGAAGTGAAGGATTTACGACTTAGTGGAAGCTATGCAAAAGCTAAAGATCATCCTGAAAATATATTAACATTTGAAGAAAAGTTGTGGTTGCCACTAGAATTTTGTACAGTCATTACATAAACCAAATAATAAGGTTCTAAAGTCTGACCAATAAGACTGGACTGGAATAGGCAATAGCCTATAGGTGAATGTGATAGAAGGTAAACATTACTCTGCAATATTATGTCACTTTGATGTAAAAAGCTTACATGTCCTTACATGTCCTATTCTACCACTTGATTTAACCATGCTCTAATTTCATCAACCTTAAATAAGTTAGAGAAATTGATGTAATAAAAACCCTGGACAAAAATTATTAGTGGGTGATAACTGAAAATGTTTGGGGGTTGAGGGTGTGTGCTGACCATAAAGACTTAATTTAATATTTGGGTATGTTTATGTGATTGATGATGGATATATTAAGGAATAATGTGGACAAGCATAGCGGAGGAGGTTGTGGTAGTGCAACAGTTGACTTGAAGTAACAGCACACAGCTCCCGACGGAACGTGAGTGTATGGTAGTGACCAATGGGCAGGGTACCGAGGTGCTGAGATTAGTAGGTAGGCTCCTGGCAGTTTCTATGATAGCGGAAACCGGGGCTACATGGGGACGCCTTTTGTTTTTTATATGATAGCAGGCAGCTCATCACAGATTTGAGAAATGAGCAAAAATCTGCCACTACATACTGACACATCAAACATGAGAAGGTGGCCCATATCATCCATGTTAGTGTGGCTGTTCCAATACACACAAAGGTTTACACGCTAAGTAGACTAAACCTTGAGGGATAACTATTCATCTTTTCTCCTGCTTTGGGCCTCAGTCCAGGAGTCGAGTTCAGCTAGAACTACACAGCTCTTGGTTCACTAGGCACCAATCAAAACAACACTTCAAACAGACACTGTAGATGGAGATACAGTATATCATACTTTGGCTGGTGGGTTTTTCATACTGAACAGAGGGCTGTTTGGCAGCCAGGATTAGCACTCATGTTTTGTGACGCCATGTGCGGAAACTCAGCCATGCGGATAAAACAGCTTTAAAAATTAAAGGTTCTCATCTGCGCGAGGTTGCCGCCTTGTCTTCCCAGCGTTGGACTGGCTCTGCTTTAGAACTTCGGTTGAATGGCTAAACAGCCTAACGCGACATTACACAAACACGAGCTTGCTCCCCACGTTCCTCTGTTTGGAAACATGGAAGAGCAACGAGTTCAAGTGGTCATTATGGATCCTGAAATGTTGTGTGCGGAGGGTAAATATTTGAAAGTGCCGGAAGTCTGACACCATGTCATGTGTTGACATATTAATAAAAGCAAAAAGCTACTTTAGACCCTTTTCAAGTGTTGAAAATTTAATACTGTGACCACAACACCAGTATCGGTCCATCAGACGACTGTGCAAGTCAAACATCATGTTCTGAAACATAGCCACTGCAAACAGTACACCTATATGACAACACCCAACTGCACTAAGAGCAACTGAAGAGCTAAAAATGTAATCTTACTGGTGAACCATGAAATCAATTTTCAACAGTGTTACTTTTCCCATTTTGGCACAGTTTAAATGTTTTGATCAATTACAAAACTATTCAATAAATGAATTTACAGTTAACAGATGCTCACATCTCAAAGAAGATTATGTTTCTTATATCCATATAATCCCTGCTGTTCTCTAACACACACTTCTCTTGAAATATCTCTTAAACAAGACGAATTTAGAGATTTAGAGCATATAAATTGAGGAATATATTATTTGACTCATTTCTATGAGTAATTTTGTGTATGGATTACATTAAACACCACTATTATAACACCGAGGCCCATGGTTGCCTAATTTTCCACCAACATCAACAGCTCTGGTAAATTCTGTTAATTGTTTCAATAAACCTAAATTTTAATACAGTTCTAAGTTCACGTACGAAGCCAATATGGATTAGGCAGCCATCTCCCCTAAGATTGCGCTAAAGAAAAGGTGCTACGTGACAACATTGCCAAAGTTGTATTAATGCTGGTGTCAATACACACATAACTCACAGCATCTCACTACAGCAATCAGAGCACAGAGTCACCTGAAGCAAGTAGGAGGTCCACATCCCACTCTCGTCTAGGATATATCATCATGGAAGGACAGGAGCTGTCCCATAGAAATTGAATCGCGTGACCTTACAGTTACAGGATAGACTGAGTCGTGTGTTTAAAAAAAGGTGTTCAGCGATTTTGATACATTATACCGAGGCCAACTTCACCCCTAAAACCAACAAAACACAGCTGCATCTCAATCCTTCTGCTTCAGGTCTTATAAGTCAAACCTTGATTTAACACTGTGCTCTCAAGACAAATTAGAAAAGGCAACAGAAAAGAAACAGCTTATCTCCTTTATGTAAAGGCAACAGGCGCAAAGCTCACTGAAGATGTTCTTAATCAAAGCTCATCTTGTCCACTGCTCAGATACGTTTGATTCTAGTTTGACAGAGGCAAATGGGCAGCGAGGGCTCCACAGAGAGGCATGAACAAACTTGATGGATGGATTGCGGTAACGGATACCAACGGTTTCAGTCCTGCAACAGTGTGTTCATTGTCAAAGGTACACTATCTACAATGGGCAATTTGATTAATACATTTGCAACAGGACATAGCAGTTTTTTTGTCACTTGGTGTAGGTTTTAAATTGCAAATAATTGCTTTCCTTTGATCCTTGATAGGAGATGCGATACAATAAAGCATTATTCTATAGCTACAATCACACTTTATAATCAGTAGAGGTCCACCTAGTTCACTGTCAGCGTTAAAGGCCAGAGTGTTTCAGACCTACTTTTATGAGGAACGATCAAACATTCAGTGTAATTAAGCTAATTACAGGGACGGATAATATGAGGGTTAATCAAATGATAAACATGGCAAAGGCTGATTTGTTTTCCCCATTAGCTATTGTGAAGGCTCCAACCAGTTGATAACCATTACAAATAAGATTTTAAACTGTGACTACTACAAAGAGTAACAATCGCATCATCCACCCAACCCCCCACCCCACACACCAACTCCCTGAGCAAAGCAAGAAGAAGAAAACGCCCCGGCACAGAAACGGGGCTGTGACATGAAAAGGTAGTTTCACTACTTTCATTTAATTTAATACTAAATTCTCAAGCTACTTTCAGCTTGAGAATTTAGAAAAAACTTTACACTACATAAATGTATTATCATCATTTATCTGCCAACACTGTATTGGAGTTACACTATGTCTACATGACTGTATATTCAAGAATTCTAAGATTCATTATTGCAAACCAAAATTCTTGCAATTAAAAATGGACATCATTTAATTCAGAGTTGTGTCTTTCTTTAAAGTTTCTATCCATTTCCAAAGACCATTTCAAAGGAAACTCATTGTCAAAGGACTGATCTTTGTAATGTTGATTTGGTTTGTTTTTTTTGCTCTCATTGTGTCTTTTAACTGTGAGATTTGCATACAAAAAGAATATATCTATATTCAAAAATTTCATTCCGTTACAGAACTATAGGATTCCAACATCTACTGGGCAAAAAATACCACTTATTCATGTAGCTATGTTTAAAGTTAAAGTAACACCTCAAAACTTCATAAAGAGCTTAACGCGACTTCTTTGAACAGCTGTTGAGTACTTTACTTGAGTTGTTGGCCTTTGCTCCCTAATGACAGAAATGCAACTTTTCTGTAAATATGTGAATCTGACTCTAATTCTGACTGACAGCTTGTATTGGCTGGGGATATATCAAATAGATTTGGATGGCTTGCATGACTGGAGTATGTGCTCCTTGATACTGAAACAACGTCTCAGGAGTTTATCTCATCCGAGTCTCAGGGGGTTACTGACTGACAGCTGTAAATTTATCACAACAACCATAACCATCTCCCACATACCTCGGTGGTAAATACCAGACTTTAAAAAAAAAAGTATTTGCATTAACAATAAACAAAGGAAGGATCTGTATATTTCACATTTTCAGTAAATTGATATCAAATGACAAAAGACAGCCTATCTGCACTGTATTGAAATGTGTAATGTTCAGATATGGCATATTTGGATGGATACATTCACTGCCACACCTCTAGATGTAAGACTCATGCAATTTCATTCTACCAGGTCATATTATTCAATAAGCACATGAAATCCACATCTAACTAAAGTTTTGACAAAGAAAGATCACCATTAATGACACCTGTGGTGATGGATTATCACTGTAGCATGTTTACAATAAGAAAATGTCCCTGAGCTGTACCATTAGGCCAATAAGATTCGCCCCACTGACAGCTTGCATTACAATATAATCTGCATCCAAATACTTTATCCTGATAAGTAAAATGCACGTAAGTGCACGGTGAAAATGTGTGCAGAAAGTACTGAGATCAGAATGAAGTCCGATCTGATATGCATGTTGTCGCATAATTTGAAAATGTCGTGTTTAATCTTCACATTGTTCTCAAACTTCAAAATAAAATTAGGTTACAGGTGTAAGTGTTTTGGAATAGATTTAGACAGTCAAAGAAGTAAAGATTATTTAGAAGTGGACAACACTGAGTGACAGTGGTTATGGACTTACCTTGAGCTTGATCAAACAACAGGTTAGGAAACAGGAAACATCACATCATACCATTATTAATTGGCCTCATCTGACAGGTGTTATCATAAGGCCTTTTATCACAGAAAATGAAAAGCTTATCATACAAAAGGGTGATTTTTTGCTGCAGCTACCTGCAAAAGCTGCTGAGAAAATGAGTGGACCCCATCCTCAACCTCAATGTTTTAATTGCTCCCTTTTATTTCTGAAATGAACACGATGTTAAAAAGAGTCTCTCAGGAAGGTCTGCTCGTAAGGCCAACGCTGGAGTTCAGGAGCTCAACTTAACTTCGATATTTGTCAACTCTTGTGGAATTAAGATGTGTGATGAAGCCAATGAGTGTGAAGTGAGATAACTTGGAATGTAGCACACAGTGTATAGCTGGTTGTTCCAAGGACAGTCCTACAGTCAACAGGTCTAAGTGATAATTAAGTTGACTGGGGTTTCTCTGGAATACACAAAGACTCTCTAAAAACTTCCTAAAGTGTAATTTAGGAAGGGATGGACAGACTGGAATCCTCATCTAAAAAGAAAAGTATGAATTGCAGGAGGACATATTTTTACCAAAGGAGAGATTTAATTATCACCCTGCATGCACAAACACGTCAAGTGTCTGGCCATATGACTATAACTGCTTGTGCTGAAGAAGTCCTGACCGATGAAATGTGATAAAGGGAGTCAAACGTGTAATTTCGGGGATCAAATTGACAATTATGTCTGTCGATATGTTGGTGCGTATGTGGTGCAAGGGCTGTAAATCAGTTTTGAATATGTGTTTATGATAGGGTGACAGAGATCATCTCACTGCATCTTTAATGAGTTTAAAATGCATATAGACCTGTGTTTGTAGCACCACTGCTATATGACGTCCATGTGCTGTGTTTATCCCCCCGATATCCTTACATGTGTTCCTGCTAAGGTCGAGTTCAATAATTAATAGGTTCAGTGAATGAAAAAAAAAAAACTTTAATTTTCAGGAAATTGAAGAAGCTCTTGCCGGTATTTCATGAAAACCACAAAAACTTTTTTTTGGGTCAAAGGCAACATTTGTAATTAGCTGGCTGAAAGCACTGTGCGGTAAATATTTGTAGATGTGACACTCAAGCCAAACTACATGCAGTGTGATGTTCATTGTTAGGAATCCCCACCAAACTGTGATAGTTATGTTAAGACCTGCCAAAAAGAATTATACCAACGCCGAAAACATACCTGATTCAAAAGAAATGTTATGGAAATTGACTGATTTGATCTACAAATAAGAGTAATGTGAAAATATTCTTCTGTCCAATCAGTCAAAGTAAGCAGGAAGTTAAAGTAAAATTATAGCAAACTGTGTTCCTCTGAGTACAATAAACTGTTAACAGTGATACAGACAAAGAAAACACTGAGGAGATATCAAAAAGCCCAAAATAGAGTGGTGGTAAAAAAGGTTTGTTTGTTTTTTTTTCAAAAAGACTTGCTGACCAAATGCAACATTTAACATAGCATAACATTAGTCATAGCTGAGGAGCAACACTGCTTGAAACCAAACTGCAGCCAAAGAAAAACTCACAGAAGGTACTATGGGTAAGCAGATGTCTGCATTTCTCACAGTCTTTACCTTATGCTACCTTACCCGTCTCGGTTGCTATAAATGATCAAATCCATAACTCAATTAAAAACATCGTCAAAGATCTCCAGAAAGGCTGCAGCCAGACCTTTCAATGACAAAGTACCACCAACACAAACATCTGGGGAAACTTTTTCCACAACAAAGTGAATTGGTTGATTGCTGATGTACATTCTAAAAATGAAAAGGAATTCATTTTTTAAGTTTTCTCCATCTACCACTCGGTGACAATAAATTGAGATATTTCTCACTAAAGGGAGTCTGAGATCTACAAACCTTTTCATATCATGTTGAGCAGGTATTGAGCTGTTATTCTAATGTTCAACACGGCTTATCCTCTGCTGCCACAATGAGCACAACACATCTATCCCTTTATTCAAACTCCTACTGGGTTTTGGCTTGGGGACATAATCCCTTCCCTGGCAAAGCCAAATAGAACCAATTCATCAATAACACTTTGTTTACAGAATACAGATGACTTTGCTGAAGAATCCACGTAGCGCAGCATAGAATATAAAGACATGAATGAATGTATAACTAAGCTCAGGACTATTTCATCCGAGCTTTTTTTAAAATACTTGAGCTACAATTTAAGCAATTGCAGCAGACAGCGATTTTGCATTGCAATTGTGTCCAAATCGTCTTGACTTGGGGCTGGCCCTCTGAAAGTAGCTGACAAAAAGCCAGGTTACATTACCCCTTTGTTTTAACTTACAGGCAATGCTTCAATTCCACACTCCTTTCTTGGGGGAAAAGATTCCCAGTGGGTTGGCAACCACAGTGCCGTTTCCTTCTTTCTCTCTGTATTCTGCTGCATTGGACTGCTGGACCGAAGATACATAACAATGAGGAGCTTTAGGCCCATAACTTCATCATGTCACACAGAGTGAGAGTTTCCTCATGCTCTCCTTAAGATAGACAATACCAGTGGCTAAGCTCACACTCAGGTTCTCAGCCCCTATGGGAGACCGTTTCTTATTCCAAACACTATCAGCAACAAAGAGAGTAAGATTGATCACAACATGATAACACACATTTCAGTGAAACGGCTACAATCTCACAAATATGTCCCTAAAAGAACCACTCTTCTTTTTATCTGTATAGTAAATGCTAAAGCATTTTAGATAAACCACACACTACATCACTACAAAAGATTTTCCCCACAGCAGATGAAAGATGTTTTATAGATCGCTTTGACAAACAGATTACTAAATATAAGCGTTTAATTTTATTATAATGTATTTTAAAGGCCTCGGCAGACAAGAGAAATGTAGGCGATTGTGTAAATCCAAAAACAGACAGATTGAGCCATCCATGGTTGATTTATTTAGAATAAAACTGTCACTACGAAAAACAAAGACCTGAAATTCTGCATGGTGAAAACCATCAGTAAAGTTGGATAAACACTGAGCATTAGTCCTACTGCCCACTTAGTGCTACTGCTCACTCTGCAGCACTATGGCCCTCAGTGACACCCACAGAAGATTAATTGAAGAGCAAAGTTAAACTAGTTGTTTTGGGGAAAACTTTATCCTTAACAGACTGAGTGCCATTGCTGTTTATTTGTTCCTAATGCTTAAAGGAAATTCATACCCACTCACTGGTGCATCTATAAATCCACCCAGGGTATCCATGTCACTCTCAATCATTCTGCAGCTGCCCTCTGCTAATGTTTGCATCTTATTTACTTGTTTTGCACTTTACTTTCCTCACATTCAGCCTTTGCTTCAGCACTTCCCCATCACCATTATTTCAACTTCACTGTCAACTTAAACTCATAAATTCTAATATACACTATATTTTCTTATAGTGACAAACATTTGCCCAAATCTGATGATGATCCGAATCCTAACTGTGAATTGTAGTGAGTTGTTAGAGGCTTTAATTACATAAGCAAGTGTATCTTTAAAGAAGTTGAGAATTCTCCAGTTTCAAGCTTCATTTCAAATTATGGCAACCGATTTTTGTTGACCATTTTGGAAAATAGATGCCGCTCATATGAAATAAAAAACAGAAACAAAAATGACACGTCTATGAAAAGGTTTCTGGCTATGTAGAGGATGTAAAGGATATAACAAATCAAAGGTCTATAACTCTACCCCTAATATTCTGAACATTCCAACAACATATTGTGTACAGACTGGCAATCAACATCAATGATTTATGTTTTAAAAATGAATCTAACAAATAATGTGATAACCCAGCACATACAGCCTTTCACTTTGTGATATGACAGGATACAATCTGTCACAGAGCATCTGTTTGGCACATCTGTTTGAGATAGCATCTTTAGAATCTTTATCACATGCAAATTATTAATTACAGATGCTGTGTAGTGCTGCCCTGAGCCTTGGGCAAGTCCACCTCAACTGCTATGATCTGGTTTGATGGGTAACTGCCTTGTGAGAATGAAAACACTAAAAATGGAGATTAGGTATGGGCACAGGCATATGGGGAGAAGAAGACAAATTCTTGTTGACATTAACTTAAATCTGTGTTACCACTCAGCAAACCAAAAACATCAATGTGCAGCAACGTCTATGGTCAAGGAAAGTCACAGTGTGTGCATGAGTGCACTGAAATTGAGACCTTTACAGTAGAAGCATTCCCACATAAAATGAAATATATAATGTGCACACAGAACATGTTGGTGTATTTTCAATTTCCAAAAATCAAAATAGAATAGCATTTAACTTAAGGGTCCCATGTTATGCTGATATTAACATGGCAGTATAGTCTCATGTGGTGTGTAAATAGTGTTTGTGAAGTTTGTTGACAGAAAAATCCTCAAAAGCCCAGCTTCTGCTGTCATTTCTCATCCCATCTCTCTGTCAGTTGTCTGAACAAGCTGATAAGGTGGGCGAGATGCTGTGCACATGAAATGCAGACACTCACTCTGAAGTCTAAATTATTATTAATTTACGGTTTTGTCATTGTAGTAACCTGTGCATATATTGTGTATTTTCCATGCATTCATCCAAAGCTCACCCTGTGCACTATAACTGATATCTTGGAACACCTGAGACATTTTTCACTTTTGACGTTTTCGTACGATTTCGAGAGTGCATCTTTATTGTGTGTGTACTTCACAGTGTCCCAACAACTGCAATTTCATGTCAGTAATGACACTTGATCTCTGAAAAATGTGTGGCAACTGCTTCAAAATACCCACAAAAAGAGAAAATGTTTACAGGGAGATCTCAAGGGTATGTCAATTCCTTTGATTTCTTATAACTTACATTTTATAATATATAACTATCAAATCACATTGAACTTCTGTTTCATTATTATTTAAAACACACATCCTGCCCTGGAGCCTGCCAGAATGTTTATTTTCTACAGAATGCATTCCAGATATACAGAACAGACTATGGATGGCTCAGGGATATTCAACACTATATATTTATATGTCTATTTGTATTTGAAGTATTTTATACTTATAACACTGTAAATAATTACATGACTAGTTTATGTTTGTATCATCAAATAGTAGGAAATACATTTTAGAAAATTCTACATTTGAGTGAAGTTACTGTACATCACATAGATATATTAACTTCAACTACATCAGACCAATAACCAACAAAAATACCTCGCATATAGACATGTACATTGTTATTCAAAATGTTCCCACAAAAAAGGACATTAGACGTGAGCTTTATAGACATCGAAACAAACAATATCATTATACAAAGAACAAAGAGCCATACATAAAAAAATGATAAATGTTCTTAACTAATAACACATGTCCATATGAATGTCTTCTCAGCCGTTACAGATGCTTGGCCTTGAGATTTTCTGGATGGGACCAGCAGCCGCTCTGTACGTCAAAACGAAGAACAAATAAAGACATTTAGTTATATTTACAAGAATTAACAGATCTTTCTTTATTTGCATTACAATACATTGAGCTTCAACAATGTAGAGAGTAACTGGCTATCACTTTTGTAATTATTATGTGCTGTGAATGTGGTTGTTCTTCTGTAGTCACACAGCAGTTAATGAGACAAAGATGTGTGAAGAGGTAAGCATCTGAGTCTATGGGGATGTTGATACGCAAAATATCACACTGAATAGTCAGGATGGGCTGCAGGTCATGCTGCAGAGTGATTATAATAACAATATCTAATAAATAGAATAATAATCTTACTGATAAGATTCCTAATTCTAATGTATCTAAAACCACCAAACATAAAAATGGCTTTTTAAAATGATGGATAAAGAAAGGGGATGTCCTCTAAAATGTTTCATTAAGATAATTTACTAAAAAGAAAAGCCTTTTACAACCAGTTGAAGATGTTTATATTTCTAGCAATTCTTTTGAAACCTTATTTCATTCCTCAACCCATTTTATTGACATTATGAAATTCACAAATTATAATGATAAAACCCTGACAAATATCAGAGGCCATCCCAACATAGGGTTATATAAATCAAGATAAGAACCTTTGAAGTTCACAGGGATTCTGTTATTTACATCATGCTGTATGTATACAAACCTGCACTCATGTGGCTAGGTAGATGTGTGCTCAGAGATAGCTGGGTTGCTTTCTCCGGAGGGTCAGTCTGGCGGGCAACATGCATCACACGACACTCTTGTGATGTGCTGGCCTACAGGCAGAAGTTGTAACAGAAAATGTAACATAAAGTGAGCTATGTAGCAACCGGGTCAGCTAGTACGACACAAGAATACAGCAATATCAAAAGACATTCACATACAGCATAACTCTAAGTTAAGGCAACCCCATTTATTAAATGAATAACGGGTAAAATGCTTCGGCGACACACTGGGTAAAGTGGTCTCGTTTGAATGGAAACCTGTATAAGCCCCATGATTGAGACGGTGAGTTGCTGGTTCTCTGTCCCAGCGTTAGCCGGCAGCGAAGTGGTGGCTAAATGAATACTAGTCGTCCACTTCGTCCCACCACAATCTGTATCAGCACGACCTGTGTATGCTTTTTCTCTTACTCATTTCGTAATTACCAATTGCGAAAGTAAAGACTGTTGTTATTGATCTGTCGCTCTACACAGAGTGTGCTAAAGCATTAGCTGCGCTAAGACAACACAGAGCCACTGCAGCAGGCCTGACAGAGGCACACCATACTTTTGCAAAAACAGCGGTGGAATAAGAACATTTTAGAACAGCCTTGGACTTTCGCGGTGTGAAATTTTATGTTCATGCTGACGTCACACATCCTGCAGATGACATAATCTAAGAATAGGGATACACGTTAGCCAGACGCTAACATAGCTTTCTGTATTTTCAGGCTAACAACATGAGCACAGTGTGTCAATACTCACCGATCCTAAGTCCGTAGAATCACACAAAGTGAGAATAGAGCCGTCTCTGAGAATCAACCCCCACACAAATCCAGCTTGTACTGTTCCATGTTCACAAAACAGGATCGGGATGAAAGTGGTTGGAACACACCTTTAGAGCTCCTGACAGGAGCCATGTTTACGTAGAATCCTAGCACATGTAATTGAGATGGCCGTTGAGTTCAGTGGGCGTGTTTTACAAACACTGGGGGGGTCTCACTGCAGCTGACATCACAATCCGACGTTTTCTCAAACCAACCGATGGAAGATAAGTTTTCAGACAGCATTACATAAATGAGGCTCCTGCATAAACCAGGCGGTGTCATCGTTTCAGACTTTGGGTTATTACAGACCATGACAACTGACTTACATGCAGAAGGACAAGAAGAAAAACGGTTTTGCATAATATGGGACCTTTAAAACTGTTAATGACAAACATTTATTAAAAACTGCTACAATAAATGAATTTCCATCGCTTTCAGTTATCTGACATACTGCCACAGATTGAGAACCACTGATTTAAATCAAGCTTTTATCAGACAACTTGGCATGCTAAGCAGGGTGCTGAACTTGAGTGGCATCAATGAGTGTGCCAAGCAAATGTGGCCTCAGCACACCAGCCCAGTGTCTCGATACAGTATGGCTCAGGAAGGCAGGAAGTACATCCAATTCTGGCACAATACTGGCCTTAAGTGGATCAGAGGGCAAAGGCTGCAGATGCAATTCTGATATAACACTCTTAAATTTGCCTGTTAAATTCTGACACTACAACGAAAAGCTCTCGGAGGTGATAGATTATCTACCAACAACACTTCATATTCACTTGATAAATGTCATTCTGCAATGTAAGCACACACCTAACAAAATTATTCTTGGATCAGAGTCGGTGTGGGTTTTTCTTTCAGCCGTAAAAGCTGTTTTTAGAAGATGCTGGAAAAGCTCAACTAAAGAAAATGTGAATATGAATCAATGGAACGGCTTACATTTTTCAAAGAGATGTTTCCACTGAGGCACTATATTTACTTTACATACAGTATATGGTGATATTCAGTTGGACTTAACGAAAGACGGAACACAAGAGGCAACAAAATATCCTAAAATGGAGGCCATAACATAATTTCTCTGGTGAATTCCCCAGGGAGTGCAGCATTAACTATAGAATCTGTCCATTCACGTAAAGCCCCTTCAGACACGAGTCAAAGAAAACCATTTGGCTACAGCTCTAGTCAGCACCAAGAAAGAGTTAAGCATTTTAAGTTCTACAGTGAAGCTAAACTGTTCTTGAAATTCAGCTGGCAGTCAGCCCTGCTAGTCATCCAACGATTTGATGTGTGCTTCAAGAAACTGGCCTGAACACACGAACTGTGAGCCAGGAATCCAAACAAACAGAAAAAGACAACAACCCTCCTTGGCAAGTTTAGCCCAAATTGCCACTGTGGCTACATTGTGTAAGGTGGCTTCTGGCAGGCCAGTTCTTTCTTACTATGCTGCTTTTATGTTGATTCACTTTATTTCAAAACTGTAAACTTTTTTTTACAAAGAAATAAAAAGTTAATGACATTCTATCTCAATTAAAGTTTGCTGTATGGTGACATTCCAATATTTGATCCTAAAAGTGATCACAGATCACAAGGTGTTCTGGTGAGATCACTGCTATACACATCATATTTAAATATTACATGATATTCATAATATTTCAATTACATTTATAGCTGTGCAAAGACTGCGTGACTACTGTTACTGTTGTACATTACAAATGTTTTCAGCAGCTTAATGCATCACTCAACAACACACTAAGTGACCAAATCAAGCCTGTCCATGGTGTATGCAATCACAGATCCTGCAGGTACATACATATAAAACTATTTGGAAAAGGGAGCAACTTGTAGCAAATGCTGTAGCCTGGTAAGAGTAAAAGTGGAGGCAAAAGCAAGGAGTAACAAGTTTACAAACTCTCACAAGAGAAACAGAAGCTCCAAATTGGATTCCTTTTTTAAAACTTTTGTTGACTCTGTGTTGTAATGCTCTATTCTGCTCTATTCTGCTATTATGATTGTGCGGGGTGTATTTATACACGTGGCAAAAGGTGTTCATAGCTTAACTGATGGGTTTGTTATTGCTCATAACCTATTGGTTTGATGGTATGAGTTTTGTGTTGATCCCTGATCCCTGACAACCTGCATTTAGGTGGTTCAGCCTGCATTATGTATGAGCTCTCACTTCATTGGTGGGCTTTATTTGCCTACCTAATCTCGTGTAGTACTCAAAAGCTCAAGATGTGCCCTAAGAGCCCTGATGTTACTGACAGAACAAATACATGAACTACTCTGAACAAATAAGAGCTTATTTCTTTATATTCTCTTAAAGTAAGATGCCTTAAACGCAAATAGATGAAAGAAGGAAGGCCAGGCTCAATCAATACAAATATTGCTTTTTTTGTGATGACTGGCCTTGCCTTACCGTTTAATACAAAGCACAACTCTACAGATGGTTAAATAATAACTGATTGTGATTTTACACTTGTTAGGTATTTTTATTTTGTTACTTCTGTCAGTCTGCAATTTCTAGTTTGCAAAACTCATATCTCTAAAATAAATAACAAAACATAAAAAATAATGATTCAAAAAAACACTGCAATGCAAAAGATAATAAAAAAAATGGGGTTTGCATCAACGTAAGTGTTACGATGATATTTACTACAAATTAATAGATGTTGAACATTAGATAGCCAAATCAGCCTAATTTCTTTCCATTACTTTCACAGCTTGACATAACCAGAAAAACAGAGAGAAAAATCAACTGCAAAGTAAGCCCATGCTATGATCAACATTTCATTCTGGACACATATCAGACCATAAAACACGTGCATTGTTCATATTTTTGGTGATGGACAGAACACAAGTAAGCATGTTATTACTAGATTAATAAAAGTGTGTGTGTTAATGAAAACCGCAGCACAGAGTACAGATTCTTGGACCACCTGTTCCACATTTTTTTATTCAGTGAGTAAGGGTTCAGGTTCCCATATGAGCATCTTACCATCTGTTTTAAAAAATCCTATCCTACTCCTATATATACTACTATAATTGGACAGCGTGTGTGTGTTTGTCTGTGTGTGTCCGTCAATACAACGAGCACATTTCCTCCAATCGCCTCCCAACTTGGCAGAAACATTGTTCAAGGGTCCGGCATGTGCATAGGGTGCTTTTCATTTCATTTACATTTTCATTTTATGTTTTATTTGCATTAATTTGCATTGGGGGGGAGGCTAGACATGGTAGAAACACCCAAAGGGCACACTGACACACAGCACCGCTGATCGAAATCTCAAAGACGGCACCAGGATGGTGGTGGTGCAGATGATGGACAGGGCGCTAGAGGAAAAGCCCCCGAAGGGCGCTTTGCTCTAGTATATATCATTTTGGTATTCAGCAGCAGTGGATTCTTTGGTAAACACTGATAACTTAGTGCTCACTAATATCAAAGTTTGCAGTAGTGATTATACATAATGAATATTGTGTTGCTATCTATCTATTGTGAAAAACTGTCAACTTCAAATAAGGATCTATGGGAGCTTTGTAATACAGTACATATAAAAATGAATAACACAAGTCAAGAGTCTTCAGAATGAGAACACAGGGAAATCTAAATAACTGTAAAGCCATACATTTTTGTGACAGGAGGGAATACAATATATAAATGAATAACTTACAGTAGTCCAGGATAATTTAAAACACATTTGCCCAGAAAGTTAGCATGACTAAAACACTCCTGAAATCATATTTTATATCAATTATACTGAGGACCATTTAGTCTTATCATATCAGGACATGCAAACTCAATTTTGATGAGGCTGTCAAGGGAGTTTTCTGCAGCTTATCAGATTCAGCTAATAAGTAGATAAAGACAAAGAATAATGGTACGCTCAGCTACTGTAAGGGACGCCCATAGTGTTCAACTAATATGTATTAATAAGAATTAAAGAACATATTTTTATTAAGGTTTTTTTTAATGTTTTCAATTCATTCTTTTTTCAGTCCCACTATTTGAAACATCTCTCCAACATTATGGTTGCCTCTTGCGTCACTTTTTCCTTTTATTCACTTTCAAGTGAATCTGATATGAATTTAGAGAGGATCTAGAGAGACATCAGACCTCTTTCAGTGCAAAGTCATATTTTTCACATTAAGTCTCCATTCAACCAAAGTCAACAAAATTTAAACTGACTGGGGAAACTGTGTCCCAAGCTGTTGACAAAGATGTCGTGTAGCCTTTTAGATAGATAGATAGATATACTTTACTGATCCACGAGGGAAATTGTCATGTTATAGCAGCTTATGAGGTAAAAAAAACCAAGAATACCTCTTCACATACTTCATGTACTGTGTAACATGTAATGAAAAATATACTTAATAGTTAACATAAAAAAATTATATATATCAGTCAGTGCTAGATTACTCAAAAAAAGATGAATGGAGATTATGAAACAAAACATCCTATGTGAAAGAGACAGGCCAGCAAGTGATACACTGATGTTCATGGAGGCCACTCTGCCCTGTCAATATTCTAATTTTGGAAATTAGGAGAAAGAACAATTGGGACTCACCCGAATTTGAACACAAAGCACCAGTAAGGACTACAGAATCAAACACCTGAAAAGAAAAGACAAAAAAAAAAAATGAATGTACAGCATAAAGATGAAAGCAGAGGAAAGATGAAAAGCAGCAACTCACGTGAAGATCAGTATTTAAGACAAAATTAATCTGAATCTGAACTCTCCAATCAGGGCTGTGCAGCAGCTGTGCCATTCATTAAATTGTTTACCCGAAGAAAGTTACCAGTAAAGTGTCCCACTAACTTATAAAGTGAAACGCTAACTTTTTACTGCAGGGGATAAATTCAAAAATTAGAAATGTGACTGAAATGTCTATTTTGAGTGTTATGAATGTCCTACATTCTGTTTAGATACAGGTATGGGTGGGGGTGGAATGATTTTTGTCTCCAGGGCCCAAAGATGTGTATTCCTCTCGCTGAGGAATGCTTTTGTTCTCATAAATTGACACTGTCAGTTTCCGACATTGCCACAGTGTGGCATATACTTTAGGGAGCAGTAGTGGGAACACATACAATTGCTACATACGATTGGCATCAGTCAATGTGACAGTTCCTGTTTTTTCTTTCCATTTGAGGGGGGCTCTATTTTTCTAAATCTGAACTTCTAAGTCTAGGAAGCAGGAAGGAATAGGAATTAATACACCTACACTCCCCTTCTCCCTTTAGAATGGCAAAAATCTCTTTGTACTCCCATCATAATTACTGGTGGGCGCCAATATGGGATTGTTATTCAAGCCTCCTTCGTACTTTTTTTGCAAGTATAATACAATGTTTTCAGAAGATGCTACTGACAACCAAGTAGTTTCTCAACTTCACGTCAGTTTCTTCACACTGTGCAAATGTTAAGGAGCAAGCAATGCTTGTTCTAGCATATGCTACATATTTTCAGAAGCGAAGTTTTCCATAAGCAGCGAGTAGCCAAGCACAGACGGAAAGTAACCAGCCAGGGTTCTGGGGATGTCCTCCTACAGGGAAATGTCTGTATTTTGTTGTCTTTTCATGCAGTCTGACACTTTGATTCTATTCAAAATGCAGTCTCAATTACTGAGTCATTTTCATGTGTTTACCTCAAAATCTGTTTTACTTTCTCCACTTTTAATTAGAGGTTTTAGTGTTCAGCAATGGACACTGGTGTATACAGCATGTTTCAGTAGGAACACAATGCTAAATGTGCATTTAGTGTGTGTTTTTTTGTTGATGATTAGATAAAATATATATTCTGTCTTAGAACAACTGCTAACTTAACAATATGAATAACAATGCATGTGTATGTATGTGTCTAAGTATGTTAACATGTTTATGCATATAAATGTATAAATTCAGAAATAATTCAACTGAGATTCATTATTAACAGAAAGACAGCTGCAGACAGGCAGATAAATACAATTGGTAGTAAACTACATTTAGATGAAACAACGTCAACTGCTTATGTTACAAAGGTGAAGGACACAGCCGCAGTGGCAACAACAAAGATGGTATATGAGGTCACTAAACCAATCCTGCCACACACATCAGCTTCTTTTCACTTTTGTAGGCACTGCATCTTGCAAACACACGTTAATTCTACAACCAACCAACCAACTGTACCATCATGTGCACAGTATACATATGCTTAGTCAATATCAGGTGTAGTGCTGGCCTGTCTCATGATGAGTCACTGCTGATAGTAGAATGAGAATTG
>OMOW01021756.1:0-16278 GCA_900312555.1 Lamprogrammus exutus | reverse complement strand
GCGTGGTAGATTGCTGACTCACACATTCATCTCAATCCCTGTCTTGTCGTATTTCCCTGCAGCTACTTGAGTCTTCACTAATCTGTAGGCAGGGACAAGAATGGAGCATGGAAATCTAAAATGAAACACTATCATATATTGCTTGCTGTTATATTAACTATAAAAATGTACTGTATTGAAAATTAAATGTAGGAAAATTACTATAACAGAAATCAAATCATCACCAGTGTAATTGTGCTCACTCCTGTGGATTTTAACCACTATGCTGGAGGCACACTTCAGTGCTAACTGAATAGAAAATAGTATCATATGTGT
The DNA here is from genome assembly GCA_900312555.1 of Lamprogrammus exutus. Taxonomy (NCBI): domain Eukaryota; kingdom Metazoa; phylum Chordata; class Actinopteri; order Ophidiiformes; family Ophidiidae; genus Lamprogrammus; species Lamprogrammus exutus. The sequence goes on along the minus strand of OMOW01021756.1, from coordinate 15,963 downwards.
GCTCACCTTCGATAGCAGAAGAATCATGTTTCTCAGTGAAGTAGACGACCAAGAGGCCGATGCAGGCACCGGTCATGGCCAGGAAGAGAAATATCAGACACTTTTCCAGGGTGGTCATGCTCTTGATCGGCTGACCTATTTTCCTCTTCTGCTTCACGTCCATGCTCCTCACAATGGTTGGGGAGGACTTTAATGGTTCACCAGAATATTTAAATAAGTAGGAGGCCAGTGTACCTGAACTTTGACAGCAAAGATGAACCTTGAGCTCCCTCAAATGTGGAAGTGCAGCTATAAATCACACAGTATCACACTGACACGTTAATGTGCATTGATACCATTGGTGTCCACAAAAATGGTCATTAGGATATCTTTCAACGTGATTGAAATCTACAAGGTAAAGGGTCTCTCATCTCTCAATCTTGCATAAAAGACAGGGGAAGACTACTTCTTCATCTCCAATTTGATCAATACTCACTCATCTGAAATATGTCAGTGAAGATATCAACCTTCATATTATTGCTCAGGCAGACTTCAAAGCTCAAGGTTTGCTCACACTGGCTTATCAATATTACAACATTTTGCTGATCCAATTTTTAGATACGTTTTTCTCCGTAGTTGGGACCACAATCATGGCATTTTAATTGTTTAAATATCAGAGGATGCCTGGTGGGTGTAGTAACCAACCAAGTAGAGTGGACAAAACATTATCTGAAGGTCTTTTCTATTCTATTCTATTCCGTTACCACTATTCACTATTTAGCTTGAAATATAGTAATTGGATGCATTATAAAGAGTTCAATTTTAGTGTCTTTAATTTCAGTGGCTCCAATTGCACAGATTTTCTCAGCTGCAAGCAGCAAAATTCATTATCGTAAGGCTCACGATTTCATGTGCTATTTATGGCTCCCCATTAGCAAAACCAAAGTTAGCATGAAATCTACTGATAATCAGCAGATTAAATAGAGCAGTAGGCCTTGACCAGAGATTATAATAGTATTGAGAGGGATTTCACTGCACAGAGTAACACAGGAAAAAGTAGATAACATTGTTTCTGCCAAAGTGTTTATTTTTCTACACATAAAGTGTTCATTTCAGGATCTGTCCAGCTGATCCAGGTCGTTTGTAACAGTGCAGTCAACGTAGCGAAATGGGCAGCTCGGTATCAAAAGCTCAGAGGTCAGAGGTAATGTGTTTCGCAAGGAGGATATTCATCTTGGATTGAATCTCTGTGTAAAGAAGCTCTATTGGGTTTCCTGGATTAACTTCACATATTAGAATCTAAGGCAGCAATCTGTCTCTTTCATGCTTCATTTCTTCTTAAGATAACAACTTTATCCCCATTTTCTCTCTAGACAAAAAGGCGATGATGGTGCTGGGAAGATGACAGACAAAATGATTCCTAAGGCAGGATTCTGAAAACAAAGGCAGAAAAGTATGTGTATGTCTGCGTGTCTTCACCATTATAATCCTTTCCCCTCACTCTCACTCTCTCTCTCTCCTTCCCTCCCTCTCTCCCTCTCTGTGTATCACCTTTATCAGTGTTCGTTTTGTTTTGGATCTTTCAACTCCACCAGGGGACCTATGATTTATGGGCACATCTGTCAGCTATAATAAAGCAGCCTCTAATGAAGCCAGGGAAGGTGACCTTTGTGTACTGTATATGCATGTGTATGTGTGTATGTGTATTTTAAACCTGAATCTTTTGTACATAGAGTATATGGCTCTTTTACAAGGGTTACAAGGCCATCTGCTTGTGAGTTGAATGGTGTGGCAATCAATGATGAGCTCTAAAATACCGGACGCACATGTACGTTTGTGCATGAGTGTGCGTATGTGTGTGTGTATTCATGACAAGAGAAGACATTCAGTTGGATTGAAAGAACAAAAATGGATATGTTGGAAGAGAACGCAGAAGTAAAAGAAGCAAATAACCAGGAGAAAGCTGGAATTGATAGATGCAGGAACAGACACACACAGGCTTACACTGCACCACAAACAAATGTAGGCCACATATTCCACTGGGAATAGAGCGGCCATCAAGAGGACAAGCTTTACTTGCAGCTACCTTACTAATACAATGGTGAGATAAATAAGAGTACTCAAAAAACAATTTTTTATGTGAGGGATTCGACAGTGTTGGAGCCAGGCTTTAAGCACTTCACTGTTGTTGGTTTTGTTACGATATCGTCGTCAAAGGAGGATTGGGGACAGAAAGAAATTTGAGCTTGAAAGGCAAATGGGGACAGAGAGGGTTGAATGAGCAAGAGAGAGAACACAGAGATAAAAAGAGAAGAAGAAAGAAAGAAGATCTGTCTATAATAGCACAGATAAAATGTTGAAAATGGAGACATACAAAGATGCTTGAGACATTGCTTCCACCACCAAGCTCTTAAATCAATTGTGCAGTTTGGCTATGCCTGATCACCAGCTTGCCTTAAAGTGATGGTTTGGAATTTTTCACATATGCCCATATTTGCTGCATCTTACCACTGTGCTGGTGCAGTGTGCTGCTCCAAAATGAATGCAAGTGGATACGTTCAACTGTTATGTTAGAGGATGTTTATATGCAATCTTTACAGCTACCTGGCTCCTTAAACGGAAGAACTACATCTTTTTGGCTGAACTGCACTGCGGTGCCATGTTCATTCGCCTACCTGGTGCTTAAAGCAAACAAACCAAAGGCGCTTGTTTCACATAAGGCGAAACAATATGGCAACAGAGCACAGTCCAGCCTCTGCTTCTGTCTAATTTCTATGCAGTAAATAATAAATAAAAACGAGCTGAATCTGGATGCTAATATTGTGGCCATGAAACTAACTGGGTCACTGCAAGCAGAGTCCTTATAGCAGGAGAGGAACTCATCTGCAGGTCTGTATCTCGAGGTGCAAAATGCTGTACCAAATTACTCCCAGAATGCAAGGATGATGATGCTGAGTTACACATGGTAACAATAACAACACCAACCAATCCTCGGAGAAAACAAAGGAGAGGGGATGAGAAAATATTTATAGCTTATAGACTAAAATACACACAGTGAGGCCAAGGTAATGTCTAATCTTTTCCACTCTGCCATACATAAACTACATAATTTGATTTTTTTTAAAGTACCTTCAAGCCTTTTTGACACAAAGATAAATTACCCAATTGTAGATGCATAAGGCCTCTCTGGCAAATCAAATTTTGGAGCTCCACAATTGATAATCTGTTGAAATAATAATGATCTGCTGGTCAAATACTTAACCTCTTGCATACATTTTTACTGCAAGTTTATAATTCATTTCACATTACAGTGTATATTTTCATCATTACATTCTAAAGTGAAATCTCAAAATGCCTTGTTCTTATAACAGTGTATAGTAAAAGAATATTTTCATTTCAAAATGTATGATTTTCATATTTATCAATGACAAACATCATCAGTTGGCTTTCTAATAAATAATTTCATCATTTTTAATTGAAATATAGATTTAATAAATATTGGAAAATATAAATCTAATAATTAACAGGAATTCCTCGGTGCAGACTCATGTTATTTCCATGCCGCGTGAGTCCTGTGCGCATTGCACCACAGTTCCCCTAAAGCGCAGCTGCAAGCCTGTAGTACCAGCACCATTAGTTTAACAGTTCAGCATGTGTCAGGGGAGGCCCACCAGCTGTAACAGGGGGGCTCCTGCTCCCTCTTATGGACAATCATTCCTAATATTAACTGCTGACAAAGACAGGGTGTTTCCTTGTCCGACAGTAACACTTGAAAGATGATTCTTACTCTCAAACTGGATATTAGTGCTGCATTTCCACTCCTGTGTTTGAAACATAAATGACAAGACAGAAACATGACACTACATTATTCTCTCTACTCTATTTTGGATATATGAGGCAATTATTAATAATGCCATTGATGATATTCTCATATTAACAAAATATAGAGAACAAGTGGAGAGGTGGGGCTTCAGGGGCAAAACGCAGACTTGATGTCATTCAGACATTTTTAGACTGCTACTTTTCAAGTTCATGCAAAACATATATTACCAGAATGTCATTGTCATTTCTGCTGGGTATCTTTGACTTTGGAATAAACAAGATGGTGATATGGTATATGAGCCTCAGAGCACTGGGTCAACATTACGCTATAGATCATTTACTGACACCCCAGATGTGACATGTTTCTATAGTGATGAAATGCCATGTGTGTCATACAGTGGCCACTTGTCGAAGAAGATAAGCTACAGTTGCACTGTCCCTTTATTCCTGTGTGTATTAAAATATTCATGGAGGGCATGGCGTGAAGCAGGTTGACAGCTGAACTCTTGTAACTATGGCAGTGGATGGTTTCTGTCCATGTTCCTTGTCACTGGAATAAATCTCCCTCTGTGCTAACCACAGCCTGTGGCCAAAACTAATCTGCACTTCCAAATAAGAACCAGTCACAACGACACAGGGAGATGGACTTATTAAAAATTGAAACATGGCTAATTAAAATAAAGATGAAAGAATCGGCATTAAGGCTGGTTACTTTGGCCACGACAATGGTCAGGGGCGTTGAATAAAATGGAAAGAGGGAGGAGGACAATATACATTACCCATCATATCATCTTCAGTATTTTTTTCAGTATTTCGTAAGTAGTTGTGGTACTGCAACTTTGGCACTAAAATGAAACCAGGGATTGTACACCATTACGCGACATCAATCACATTTTGGGTTGATATGTGATAAAAAGAACTCACATTTGGAAGTTATTGTAGCTAAGTTGCATATTCAGCAGATACTGAATAACACAAAACCAAAACAATCCACTGAGCTGCTGAGTTTGGTGATAATTCAGTGTGAGCTCACTACATTTAGTCATCTGATTCAAGGTTGGACTAAATTCAAAAATATTGAACAATGCAGGTTTAACTATAAGACCAGTCCTACATATTAAAAAATGCTTTAGGGTTATTATGCTAGTTCGCAGTGCACATCCTCACATTAATAGGAAGTGACATGCTTGTTAAGACAATAACAGCAGTCTTGTGAAGACAGTTCAACAGCCGTCAGGAAGTGTTCACCATCAAACAAAGGTATGATGGACACCCAATTTTAATTTTGTTACTGCAAAGCCTATTGAAAATCTAAAAAACGTCATCATGGTATCACTCTGAATTAAGCTGGCTGAAAATAATAAGGAATATTATAAGGAAGAAACGGTCATGGCTCAGGTTTCTAATTCTCATTTCTTTAAATTACACTGGAAGTTTTACTTAAAGGAGACATATTTTCTATTTGCAAGTTACTGTAATTCCCTTTGGTCTGTAAATAGATTTTGATTACTAAAAGTCAACACAAACCAAACCTTTGCAGCATTTTCCCAACCCCTCTGTCTGTCATTTTTGAGACCAAGCTGTTCTGGGTGAGCATTAAACCACACACGTTAGCCAGCCACTAGGGTAATGTTTTAGAGTTTCAGGCTGCAGCTTACCACAAATTCACCATACTCACGATTTTTGAGTGGGAACTAATTCATCTCTGAGAAGCGAGCTTGAAGCGAATCCAGCACCATGCCATGGCGAGTGTTGCCATGTTAGAAAAACTGGTGAAGTTAGTTTGATATTGCATATTCATGAGATATTCAGCTTTCTACCACTATTAAGGCAAGGTTAGACACCCATTCAAGTAATAGGCTATACTGGGACACCTTTTATCATTGCTGGCTGTGGGCAACATTATTCTAGATTGGAAGACATTTCAAAAACATAAATGGCTCTCGGCAAGTTATTTAATGGGTGCTTGCACACAACATGACAGGAAGTGTAATTATCAGATGGTCCCTTGCAGACAGCACAGGGTTATGGTAGAGTTTAGCTCGTGGGTGTGTGAATTGGGACAACATTTCTTTTGCTCTAGATTTATGTGAATCTTCTATATATTTGACACCATTATAACAATATGCCTCTCTATTTAAACAGCTTCACAATGCATTTCCTGATTCACTGTACCAACTGCCAGACCCACTGTAAACACACTGTAAAACACTTTATTCTAAGTTTTTAAGTCCAGGAACATGAAACATGAGAACACCCAAGTGTTAAAACTGGCAATTTTTCTGTTGGCCATGAATATCAATTGCAGCCCTTCCTTTTGATTTGGAATTGTTCTACTGTTCATTCATGTTCGATCATATGGATATTTGAGGTGATTACAACCTCAACATATTTATGAGTTTCCATTCTCTCAATGATTGCATTGTGCTTTCGTAACTGCAGATCAACAAATACATCTGAGCATTCACTGAAGCTCATCAGACAACTTTTATTTAGACTCGGCACTGGGGGACATTGGTAAAGCTGCAGAGTAAAGACAGTAGCAGAAGAAGAAGACTGCCCAACCTCCATAACCTGAAGTGAATACATTTCATCATGTTGTTTTCAGAAATAGTTTGGGCTAAATTTAAATGGATTACTCTTTTGAAAGCCTTATGGACCCTGTTGTTGATTAGAGCACTGTTATACTGCGCACTCAGTAAACCCTTTTAAACAGACAATGGTAATGGACTCTACATTTTATATTTGGACAAAGACATGGTCCCACATCCTTGAGGCTGTAATTAAAGCACTGACAAACTATTTATTAAGAAATAAACTTGAATATAAACATCTCAATTTTTTAAGAAGCTTATCAGAGCGGTGACACTACACCATCTAATGCAGGGATAAAGAATGTGTAAAGCTCAACATCGTTTTTTAAAATCTTTTTTTAATAGAAACCCAAGAGAACAGAGATTAAACCGAGTGAGTGTATGCATACAGTCCCTTTTTTCACAACTTAAAGAATCACTTGCTGAAAATAAATCTGCAAAAAAATAATACAGCAATCTTATAAATATAGGGCCCCAAAACACCTCATAAACAAAACAAATGCACCAAATGTAATGAGATGTTGGTTTAATATATTTGCACAAATATTTTGACAGTAAGTAATAGGTCTAACCCATCATCTACACCATGTAAAGTCTGGACTTGTTCATTGTAGGTCATATGACTGCCATTTTAACTACTACACATGCATTTCACTATTATTGCATTTGTTATTTTAAAAACTGTTAGAAGTTTTCTCTCTTTTTATAATATCTATTTCTAGAAAATAAGTCTTGCGTTGTTCATTTTAAGTGTCTATTTACTACCTTTGTCTTCTTTGATCACAAACATCACAAATAACTCTTTTTACTACAACATTCCATTATACTTACAGGGATCGCTGCCCCATTAATGTTTCACTTGGCATCACGGGGGAGGACAAAACATTTTTACCTCAGGGAAGAGGGAGAAGTCTGACATTGGCGACTTTTACAATGCACTACTCGAGGACGGAGGAGGGAGGGGGACGCGCACAGCAGTTGGGCCGTCTGACATTTTGCAACATTGACCTGAAAATGTTCTGCTGCCTCCTTTTGTTCTTCCTGCAACGTTGTGGGGAGTCACCAGAAATAGACTTCCGGAAGGAGGTCCGAGCTATCAGTTTCCGCTCTTGCTCCTTGATTTTACACTGCAAATGGCTCTGAATGGCAAACCCAAGGGATTCTGGATCCACAGAGGCCCCATATACCTCCCAGGTCATCCCTTGTTCATCCCAAACAACATCATGGACGCTTTTGGCTTTCTGTTTCCCTGACTGATCATCCTCTTCATCATTTCTCTCTTGTTTGATCTGCTTCTTCCCAGTCTGTTCTTTTGCACTGGCAGTCTTGTTTGTAGATAAGCCTGACTTAGATGTGGTGTTTGTTGTTGCTGCTGCGGGCACAGCCTGACTGGGCTTGGTTGTAACAGCAGCCTGGGACAGGGCAGCATTGTTTCTGTCAGCAGATTGTGATTTGCAAGCAGATGATGTCTCTGAGGGCGATACTGATTGGAAAGAGGGAATTTCAGCTGTGACTGTTGTCAAGGACTTGTGAACTCCAGTTTTACACTGGGAGTTAACTGTCTCTCCTTGGTGGTGGTTCACATGGCCTACTTCTTCCCTCTGGTTAGTGTGTTCGATGTTGATTTGATAAACTGGTTGAATATTGCATTTAGCTGAGCCAGGCTCTTTTGGCTTGGCCCCTAGCCTGGCGTCTTGCTGCTGGGACATCGCCTCTGTGTGAAGAATCATTCCAGCATTTTGGTTGGGGCACAGCTCTGCCTCAACAGTGAGTCTCTCAGACCTGGGGGGTAGCGAACCTATGTTGATCTGGGGGAGCACTGTCTGATGGAGCCCCACACCACTGTCAACCACGACTGCCAGGCTCTGGGCCTCCTCCCTGGGGACTAGACCAGTGTTTGTCCTGCGAGACGTGGTGAAAGGCAGCAGACTAGGACTAGTGGAGACAGCCTTACTGCATGTGTTAGCTACTGCCTGAACTTCAATATCGTGACACTGCTTGGTTGGGGTGGACGGCAGGGAGGCTGTCATGGTCGAGGCCTCCCTGTAAAGCTTGCTGTCAGACTTCTGCTGCTGCTGCTGTGTCTTCTCAAAGCTACATCTGTCAATCTGACTGGCCTCCTCAGTCGCCCGCTTGTCTGCAGGCTTGTGTTTGAGAGCCTCTGGCCATGAAGGGGACACTGGCTGGTGCTTATCCAAAGAGACCTGTAGTTTCTTTGCTGGTTGTGAGTCTTTGTTTGGATGTGCAGAGCCTGAATCATTATTTATAGGCCCGGGCTCCGTATCTTTGCTGTTTGTGGGAGGAGCAGTAGTTGGTTTGGGTGTCTCTTGCATTTTATATTCTGCTGGTAGTGAGGCTGGTGACACTGTCTCAAGGGTGCGCAGTTTTAAAACCTGCAGGGGGCACTGTGACTGAGCAGAGCTGCTGACAGAGCTTTGTGAGGAACTTTTTATACCATTAGACTCTTTAGATTTCTGTGGTACAGCAGTGTCCTCATTTATGGAAGCTGAAACAGCCTCTGTGTTATCGTATTGTGGTGTCAGCACTGCAGCATGTTCTAATTCACAGCTTTTCTTAAGCATTTGGTTATTAGGAGACACATGGTTATTGCTGTCCCCTCGTGGTGACTTTTTGGCTGCGGATGTACCAATGCCTGGCACTGGAGGCGTCGTCCCCTCCTCTTGTGGTGCACTTGACCCTTTAACTCTGCAGGCATTTGACATTGTAACGGTGGACGACACACCAGCCTTACCGATATCCTTTTCCTCAGTCAGGTTTAACAGTCTCATATTAGCGTTACTGTCCCTCTGGTCCTCTCCAGCCACACTCACAACTTGGCCTGTGACAGATACATCTGGCATGTGTTGATCCGCACCTGTAACAAGTCTTGATTTATTCTGGGTTCCAGATGCTGGTATGTCTGACGCAGCACTACTAACTGGTTCACCTCCTGTGGAAGCTTTTTGGATATGTGGGACGGTGTTGCCAGGCGCAGCAGTCAGAGATGGGTTATCCTGTTTGGGGTCTGTCGATGTGAGGCTGGATTTTGGACAAACCTGAGACAAGTTTAGATTCAGCTCTGTAGCCCCGTTGGCATTCGACTCCTTATTACCCAGCATATCCACCACAGCCAGCTGAGGCACCATCTGGACTGTCACTGTCCTTTTTGGGTTAGATCCCATGCTGGATTCAGTCTTTAATTATTGTTGTAATCCAAAGATGGCAACAGATGTACAATATGCTATCAGTCACTTTGCACAATTCCCTAAAGGAGGAAAAATAGAAATAGTCTTTAATTTTTGAAGGGTGTGTGTTAAACCACATTTAGGTCTAACAGCTTCAGTTTAAAATGTCTCACTGCTCACCACAATGTGGAAACAGATGAGGACCAGTCTCACATACAAGCCAAGATGATCATTATGGAAGTAGTTACCGTAATTAACATGCATTTAGACAATTCTGGTTAGAGTAAAGAGCCAATGATAAGAACAATTAATTAACTGAATTTTGCTTTAGATCATTGTTGCTTTCCATCAAAATTAATGATATATTAATCCAAGTATAAAGAGCAAATAAATCAAATCATACAATCCTAAGCACAATACTTCTTGTTCAAATCAGTTATAATTCAGAGTGTATGCCTTCATGTCTTTTCAGCATAATATTTGTTGAATAACCAGGAATAACTATAACTAAAAATGATACAAATGACAAAAATGAATAAAATAGTTTCTTAGTCAAAAGCAAAGCAATGCTTGCAGACTTTTCAGCAAATAGACAGTGGTTTTTGACCTGTGCCTACATAAAGGAATTTTTAGAATTTCATCTCCATTTCGAAACATAACCCTGTAAAATGTAGACAGTTTCAAAGTGTCCCCACAATATACACTTTTTATTCATTAAAGATTTATCTACTTTTTCTTTGCCGCGACACCTTATTATAAAAAGTAAACAGAAGGGGTTTCAAAGTCAGCAAATTGTTATCCCATATCTTCTTCAGTCTAGTGTAAGCAGTACTCTAAGCAGTGACCTACAATCCCAGCATTCTCCTCATCCTAGGCCTGATGACTGACTCCATCTCAGTCTGCCTCCTCAAAGTGTAAAAGCATCTAGGCCAGATCCACAAGTAATGAGCCAGCACCCAGCAGACATCTGAAATATCTAAGCCTTTTGAGTGAGAATTGAAAAGCCCTGACGTGACCAAGACTTTAATCATAGATAAAAACCTATAGCGGAAGCAGACAGTCATGAATGCATAATTCAGTGGTCTACGGAGCACCATCCATTTTCATCTCATCGTCACCGCTAATGAGCTCAGTTACATTCTACATAATGTGGAGTTCTGTCAAACCAATTCGGTGTTAAAACTCTGCCTTGCCTATTGAGTTATTCTGCTTTTATCACTCACACCAACAAGCACCATCACAAGTCTCCAGATAGTTTCTCTTTGGGGGGGTGAAAGCAATAAACATAAAATTGATTTCATTTCATTTCTTTCTGGATAATTTGAGATACAAGGATCATATTTCTTGTCGACATTATGTACGTGATTATTGTCTGTCTCTGGGGATTCTGCAACCCTGGAAATGCTTTAATGGAAGCACAAGTTTGCAATCAAATCAGAATAGTGCAGTTTGACAGGTGGGACTACTGTTCCTCTGGCTGCCTGTTGTGAAAGTGCAAACATTTAAGGCAAGAATACTTAGCTATTCAACAATTAAACACCCTGATGTCAGGGCTTCTTGCCTGCACCAGTTTACATGTAAGAAGAGTGGAGGGAGTGACTGCAGATTATGAATCCATACAGAAAAACAGAGATATCAAAGTGATGCAGGCGACCTTTTTCCTTGCCAGTCAGGATGTATGTCATGCTGCAACCTATTTGCCAGCCTATCCCGCCCTCCTAATTTCAGAGGCCACTGATATTTGCTGCTTTGATTTGACCTTGCGGGTGAATTCAACATCTGACACGAATGAAACGACTGTCGAGTGAATGAAACGGAGGTGGCTTACCTTGTGAGACGCGTTATGTCCCGTACCGTTGGGTGCCGTTTGCGCCTCCGTGTCTGTGCCGTGTTCAGGCTAAGCCCTGGCAATGATTATGGAAAATCAACCCAGTGTGGGTGACATCAAGCCACGCCTTCTATCAGAACACGGGTCTTTACTATACAGGGGTATCGATCATCCATTGCAAAGCGCAAAAACAAAGCACTCTGACTGACTGACCGTGCGCAATGAGTCACCGCTGTCCGACTGTAGGACGATGCTCCTGCTGCTGAAGTGCTTATTAGCATTGCTTCATTCTCACAAGAAGTGGAGCTCTCGCAAAATGGACCTACCACCCTCTGAGGGGTTGTGCTATCCCAAAGACAAGCTGAGCCGTTCCAACAGTGGTGCAGAGAAGCCAGATGAATGGATGAATGGGGGGAGAGGATGAGGATGAGGTTGGGTATCTAAACAGCTGCAGGCGTCACCAGGAGAGTAGCTTATCACCAAAAATTGATTAGTTGTAAATGTGTAATTATTTCTATATAAATATGACACGAGCCCTAACGTTATTGTATTTGTACCAAGAAGGGAGTCAGACAGACAGACAGACAGACAGAGAGAGAGAGAGAGAGAGAGAGAGAGAGTTTGGGGTCTTCACAGACTAGTGTGAAATCATATTCGACAGTAGCCAGCGCCATCAGATTAACATCGAGTAATTCTTAACATGCTTTTATGTATATACTGTAGGGGTGTATAGGTGATAGGTGTATTTGATGCGATTATGATTATTTTCACCACAATTCGATTTTATTCGATTATTTTGATACACTTAATTCAACACATTTTTAAAAAACTTCACTGAATTTACCAGCAGGACTATTAACTATAGGATGGATCTCAATCTATGTAAATGTTGAAGGGAGGAATAAGCATTAAGGAGGATTCATTTTTATTTGTTTACTTTTTCCCCAAAATAATCGATTACTATCGATTTCAACATTTCAGATGGATGCAGTTGAATCTCCATCTTAAAAATCGATACATCGTGATCAGAGAAAAAAACAAAAACAAATAGTGTACATACAGCAGGTGGAGTAGATATGCTGTGTATATTGTCTTTATCCTGCAGCAGGAGAAACTAGAGCTGCTCCTTGATGAAATTCCATGGATCACATTTGATTTATTTAATCTATCCCATTATGTTGAAGGAAACATTTTTCATGACACTTATGGTGCTGGAGCAAATTTGATAGCAGTCTTAAAGTCTGATTTCCAGATCAACCTAGGCTAATATCTCAACGCTCTTATTGTAGTGGATAGTTTGGGGATTTCATTTTCAAATATAGCCAAGGTCTGAGACAGGGACTTCTCCTGCAGTAATTGTATGGGATAGACCTACTACCTTTACAAGCCCAAAGGGACTGATTAGTTGAGGAGGCAGACCTTTCCTTAATTACAGCTGGGTGGTGAGAGTACTGTACAGGCTGAATGTTTTCTTGGTAGATCAGTCTCTGGCTTGTGTGAGGCCAGTTTGGTGGACTTGGCCCAGTTGGCAGTGAGAAGAACTTTCCAACATTAAAGAATAAAGACTCAGGCATTGTGAATTATGGTTTGATTGTATGATTTCTCATATTGTGAGTACAAGTAATGCTCATAATTCTTTTCATAAATGATTTATGAAGAAATAAGCAGACAAAGCCAGCCCAATGTGGTCAGATTCTGCCCTTTTACAGCTTATTTAAAGTAAGTTGTAACACTGTAAGCTGAAACACAACTAGTATCTTCATTTCTAGTGAAAATGGGTTTGTGCAGCATATATTGTAAGACACAAAGAAAACAAAACATAATTATCCCTCTGTATATTTTTTTTATTATTATTTGACATTTAATAGTTACATTGGGGATTTGCCATCATCTTGTGGTTAAAGAGGGAAAAGCAAATACGTGCGTTAGCAGACAACAGTTCTGTAGAATACCATCCAAACTGCATTTAACAAACAAAATTAGTTCTCTAATTGTGCATGATGATGATGATCCAATGTCTTTTTATATCATTACACCTGCAATTTCTGCATGTCTGCGACTACATAGTTTCTAACCGGAAGTTTAACAGCATGTGCAATTGACGGCACTGCAGCAACATTGTAAAGGCTGGCATGGGGTGTATTCAAAGACATCATGTTAACTAGCGCTCAATTTCAATGAACCAAGTCTCTCACGATACTTACGAAAGATTTTCGCCAGATACTTCAAACATTTCATCTCATAAAAATGTTTGCAAGAGTATATCATTATTAAGGCAAATATAACTGCGCAATTGATCGGAAAAGTCTTCTAAATTCGTAACGGGATGTGTCTGTATGTGAACGCATCTCAGCCAGACTGTTGTCAGGAGAAACGCTGTGAACGTAGACACGCAGCGGAGGCTAATTGCTAGATAGCCAAGTCAACTTTGGGGAAATCTGCGTCTGACTGTCGCGTCTGCGCAAGGACAGAAGAGAGTAAACGGTAACTTCATTTTGTGGCTCCTGGTAAATATTAACACGTACATCTGTGCTAATAACTCAGCCTAAGCTAACACAGCCAGCTAGGCTAACACAATGACAACCTGTTGTCTGTGCGTGAAACTGTTATCTGTTAGTATAAAAGCTAGCTAGCTTAGTTGACTAAAATCAAAGCGCTCGTTATGTCAATTTTAGGGCAATGTAAACGCGCAGTTGTTAGTTTCCATTTCAACAACGCCAGATAACTGACATTAACTGATAGCAAACGTATTGAAAGGATCTTAGTGGTCAACTGGTCGCTATTGTCTGAAGTTAGCATTAATGCTATCACAGTGCTTTGTTTTGGCTGCTTCTCACATTAGCCTTACTCAGCTTTGCTTTAGAACAGTGCGAAGTTTACAGTCATTTGCATGTGTTTTACTTATTACAGCCAATCATCTGTCTCATTCAATGAATTATGAATTAATTTGGTTTGGGTTAAATTCACAGTATCGATTTAACTAATAAAACTCAGTCTAGTGTAGTTTATTCTATTTCTTAAAATATCTGATCATATTTCTTTGTTTTCGTTTTTATGTATTTATTTGTTTATTTCCTGCTGCTTGGCCATCATCTTCAAGTGTGGCCAGTCTGTTATTAGCTTGTATGTGTTTACATAACACATGATAGTCAGTGTTGCTTGACATTGATCATATTTTACTGCCCATTTTTCACCAGAAACAGTGACTTTTATTTATTTTTTTGTTTTACTTCATAGAGGATTTTTTTCCTCTGTGTTTTTAAGCAGGTATTACATTCAGTTACGCAGTGTATTAACTGTCCATTTGTTATTAAAATCTCCCATGCATGAGTGTATAGTGTGTGTTTAAGATGGATGGATATATTCACAAGGCCTTGCCATGTGTTAAATAATGCATCTGATTCATTGCCATGTAGTTTGCTGACGGATACTTTTTGGAATGAGCCTGTTTTGTTTTTCATTCAGGAATTTCCAAATCACTTTACATCACCTATTACCCTGTCAGTTTTTTTCTGCCTGAATGCAGTTAAGTAATTGGTGACTTATTACTGTTTTCATTGTAGAAAATGCTGGGCTACATCTGGCAGTATTTTTACACATCCTTCCTCAGATACTGGTTAAAGTGGCTCTTCAGACTTGCAACAGGCAAATGTGAGCTGCAGAGAATCTGCTCCGGATACAAGCCTGGGGCAACAAGGACGACAAAAGCAGGTGAATTCAATCATTTCAAGTCTGGGTTACATTTTTCGTTGCATATCTTTCTTTTCCATAGTTTTATGTGTATTCATCTGCTCCTTGTCTCCCATTATAGAATACTCTCTCCAGTCATCAAAGAATAAAGTAAGAAATTGTCACATTACTATTGTAATAATTACTGTTACTGCTATAGTGCCTAGCTACTGTCAATATTTTTGCTCTGAGCAAACTCCAAGGGCAGCAAACAAGTCAGATACAGAGATATGGCCATTTATGTTTTATCTCAATTTCAACATACTTGAAGTTATTCCAGTATATACAGTATTACATTTAGACCACATCTTAAATTTCTACACTGAAAGGAGGTGGATTGATCTAACCCATATTTATTGATATAGACAACAATCTTGCTACAGCACATGGGAGATAAAAGCCAGTTACCCAAATTTGTGAGAACTGTAATTGTTAAGCTGTGTGAATAATAATCTTGTTTCAAAAATCTTCAATCTTCAAGAGGCTATGGGCCACCCTCTTTCCAGGTCTGAGAAGGTCAGGTCCCAGAATTGGAAGAAGCAAAATGTCACAGAAGAGCTGATATGCCTGTCAAACAGCACAGTCAGATAACACCCTGAGGTTTTTGACAAGTGGTTCGACATACAGTTCAGCCAGATATACACACAATGCTTTGATTTCCAGTAGTTTGTGTTGTTGGCTAAGCGATAAGGCTGGGTGATGAGTTTCGTAGGAGCCGGGGTAATTTTTAAACTCTGTGGGCCCACAGGGGCCAATTGTAAAGGAAACACCAGTTCCACAACTCCTGAGCTATTCATTATCAGTTCAGCTAAAGAGGGTGCGTGTG
>OMOW01021754.1:0-10494 GCA_900312555.1 Lamprogrammus exutus | reverse complement strand
CACGACGCTCTTCCGATCTCAAGCAGACAATATACACAACGATTTTCCGCCCTGACTGGAGACAGAGCATTATTGACGAGGTGTGGATGATTGACAGGTTTTCCTCTCGGTTGCGTGTCAAAGCCCACCACCCTCCACAGTGGCTCATTGATGCCATGTCCACTCAAGGGAAAACAGAATAGGTGATCATTTGATACCTCTAGTGAAACAGCCCACCCTGTAGTGAGCAGAATAATAGTCAACACAGTGAGGACCTCTGACGGACTGAGCAAACAGGGCACGAGTGTTCCCTCAAGTGGGCCGTTATCAAAACAGTGTGTGGACGGGAGGGTTTTGTCATAGCGTGTGCACATGTCTCACTTTGCGCCTAGTGGAGCTACAGGTAATCATTTGTTTGTATAAGTATTAATTGCAAAGTTGATTAAGTTGTTATTAGTGCGGTAAGAGTACATTAAATACAATTTGAAAGACTGTGTGAGCTATACTGTTCTAAAGAAAAGCCTGATTGTAAAAGGTTGAGCTTGTGGTCAGGGATTTCCCTTAGAAATTTGGGATTTGCCCTTTTATCACCTTTCATTTAGCGATGCGGTTCAGGATTTATACAGTAGAAAGTGTTCACGGGTGAGAGTGTTTACTTTACAGCTCTGGCTACTTCATTTACTATGAGAGTATCCTCTTTCTCACTGGAGGCAAGAGGCAAAGTCTAATCTTGTATCCTATGGCAACATCTGTTTTTTATGAGCTAATTTATTTTCCTCGCTCACTGTTTATTTTTGTTATGCGTGTTCACTGTAAGAGGAGACACTGCCCTTGAGTTACGCTATCATCTGAATTTATGCTGGGTTAACTAATTGTTTTTATTTTTGACCGGACAACTTAAACGCCACAGTTTTCTGTCGTTAACACATTCAGCATGAAGAAAGATGCACAAACAGGACAGCAAATGCCTATTGGCACCCCGCAAGTCCTTTGTTTTTATTAGTAGGTGCATGTGGCGCCGCGGCCCCTTGAACCCAAGTTTCCGTTCTAATGAAAATACTGAAGGTAAATTAACTATTTTTTGCAAAAGGTCAGCTTAAAAGGGGACATACTTTCTGTTATTGTTATTCTGTTTTGTGGTACAATACAGTCAGGAGTTTGTGTTGAACATTGTCAAAGTTGCAGTACTTGAGGTTCACACCCATAGAAATGCCCTCCATAATCTCGATCTTCATTTCACTGCAAACTCTTATAAAAATTCATTCGACTAAATCCAACCTCATTCCTTCCCTTGGTCAGCGGTTGGTGTTGCTGTGGTTTCTGTGGCCTGCAGGCTGCACCGTCCACTCCTGCAGATGTTTACATTCCCGGCATATGCAATGGGTTTAATCTCCAGGAGATTAAACCCATTGGTCCTGACCTGTAACATGTCACAATTTGCCTGCCTATCAGCTTTGTTAGACACACCCTTAAGGAGGTATTACCCAAAACTGGCTGTTTTCACTCAATGTGCACATCATTCTATAGACCCTAATAAACAATACTTTTGAGAATGTATCCCCACTATCCATTGTGTCTGGGTTATATCTCCAGAGTGAATTATTTTGCATTGCAGTTATGGGATGCATGATGTACAGAGGGGTGTCAAGTCAACATTTCTGATCATATTAAAGATACAGCACTTATACATTTCAACCTGCACTACCATACTGTAATTTTAGATGGCGACTAACTTTACAGTAGAGGCTGAAATGATCACATGGTGTTTGAAAACCTGAACCTGGAAATTCTCTGCTACTGAAAGATTATTATATGAACAAATATAATCAGGTTTAACTATTTTGTCTAGTTTAGTTTGACATGAATTGGTTACTACCTTAGAGTTTCAATTAAAAATAACTTGATATTTCATATTAAACACAATTTAAATATTGCACGTTTTAGGAATGTGACATAATAAGGACAGCGTTATTTCAAAGTAGTGAGTTGACTTACTTTGTTATGGTTAAGTGACCTGTGTGTTAGTGCGTGTATGCGTATCTGTATGTGAGTATCTGGGTGTATATGCAACCGCAAATATGTGTCTAGAAAAAGTGGGGTAACTTGTTTACATAACGTTTACACTAAAAAAGGTCCAAATATCCAATATCCAATGTCCAATATCACTAACTAATCATTATACCTGAAACATAAGAAGCAAAATTTCAGTAACTTATTATTTGGGGGTAAATTGTTGCCTGTCAAGTACTGACAATTTAGCTTTTACCTTGGCTGAGTTTGTAATTCAAATGATGGTAAAATATAGCAAAACTGAGCATTGTATTCAATGTAAAAAGAGCTAACAGAGAGGATAACACTTATGACAATACTCTTGAAGTCATACCACCCAAGCTCATTTGAAGAGCTCATTATAGCAAAGCTAAAATTAGACAAATTCATACTGTATCACCATTATTACATCTAAACCTGTATGTTTAAAGGAGATTTAAAGGAGAATCTTTGCTGTCTGATTTGTACTTGTGGAATCAGTTTACACTAACCGCCACCCGAGTGTGTGTCATTTAAATTTGCGCTCTGGCAGACTGATAGGTCTGCTTTGAGGTGAGTAATAGCAGCTCTTACAACCTCACTACCTCATTTGGAGGCCAAAACCTTTTTACGAGGTGCTGGTGGGAAACAGCACCTCGACAGAAAGATGTTGTAAAATGCAGATGCTTTATGTGTAGGTGATCGATAGAAGAATGGGATTGTTTCGAAAAATGCTTTCAAAACACTGCAAAGGAGAGGGCTCTCAGTGAATTAATGTATGTGTGTATGCTAAATTCATGTGTTCTCTCTCTGATTGCAGCCTGCAGCCACCAGGTTGTAAAAGACAGCGGATGGAAGAGGGGAGCAGACACTGTCCACATATGACCTATAAACCATCCATCTCACTAATTCTCTGTGAGGCAATGAGGACCCAAACCTTTGACTTTGACTTCATCAACATCATGCACATGCACATGTATAAGACGTGACATCACTCAGTGCAGCTTCTCAACACATTTCTAAGATGGTCTGTTTTGTGTCTCTATGTCTACAGTATCTTCGCTCGTCACAGATACCACATGTAAAAGCAAGAAAACAAGAAATGCATCTTTATGATGTCGAAGATTTGCACATATTTCTCTCCCATATGATGCCCTGGATGCATATTAGAATTGGACTTAGGTGGACATGTTGAGACGAGGCAGTACAAGATGATGGGGGCACCGAGGGGACTGGTGCAATGTCAGTGTGAGCTGCAGGTTGCCTCGAGGTGCATTCTTTCAGACCCTGCACAGCCAAAACACTTGATGAAAAGTGAAAGTGCAGTGAAGACTGAATGTTTTCACAAGAATAATGCTCTGTCTGTCTGTCATTCTGCTCCTCTCACTCCCCTTGTCCTCTGCCTTTTATCTCTTTGTTGCCTTTCCCTCGAGTCATTCATGTGAAGACAGGAGCGGTGGTTCAGCTCCACCTCTGACCCGGGTCAGGTTCACCATGCAGCAATTAGCCAGCCACACCATTCCCAGCTCACACAACCCTGCCCTCCAGTCTTGGGATTGTACACACCCTAGATTTTTAAAATAAATGTGATCCAAAGATGATGCTCTCATATATTAAGCCTCCTCTTAGACAGGCCCACATGGCATGATGAGGACTTTTCTGGAGCAGTTTAATCACTTGGCGAATGTCCTGAAATGACACTGACGATGAAGTTAGACGATCACACTTCCAGGAGATCACAGTGAGCATTTTCAGAAATTTTGTGATAATAAAATTGTTTTGAGGAAGAACGTTGAAATACAAACCCACATGAAGCCAAGCTAAAGCATGGAGGAGGAGAGGTGACATCTTGACATCCATGACTTAACAAAGCAAAACGAAGACTTGGAACAAGATAATGAATTTGTGGCCATCAATAACTGTAAGGTTTTCAGATGCTCTTACCATGAGCAAGCCCTTACACTTTGCTCTTGCTTTAAGGTGGTGTAGGCTAATAATATACTGTACTACATGACTCCTGAATTGACACCAGTTTCCGGATTCCACATATTCACGGTCAGAGGTTAGCGTTAACTCAACCCCATTGGTTCAGCAGCCACAGCCAATGATATAACCATGCCTTTAAGTACTTTATTATATGTTTGTGTGTCATTCCTAGTTCAAAATACATCAATATAGCTTCATCAATGTCCTGTCACACACAAGGTTTGTTTGGATACGACACTCCTAAATTTGGCTAGAATAATACTGTTAATATTCTAGTATTTTGTTATGAAATACTTGATGCACTTTCGTTTCTGGCCACCAGTGGCAGCACTGAGAGCAGTAAAGCTGTGCAACACTGCAGTTGGTGAGTTAGCAAGGAATTCTTCGCATAGATAGCATTAAATTCAATGGAAGTCACATGCACTGTGTCAATTTAACTTGAGTACTTTCAAACATTAATTTACTCAAGCCTGACAGTGATGTGAAATTGGCATTTCAACCTCAGGTTATTACATTTATCATCTACAAAATACACTTAATACTCTGGCAGTGAGCAAATAAGTTCATCTTAATAAAATCATTTCTTCGGTTTATTGCTAATGGTTTCCAGTCTTTAAAATCTAGACCATAAAACTCTCACAGCTGCTCATATCCACATCCTCTGTCATATGAGGAATAAAAATAAAAGCAATTAAGATAGATGGCATTTGTTTTGGCAGGCAATGAGAAAGTTAAACAATGCACACATTCCTGCCTTGGCATGAGGCACAGACCTAAAAGTGCTGAAGCTGTCTGCAGAGTCACAGGTTTGCAGATCTGAACATGTTGGCATGCTCTGCACGCCCGGTTCTACGCTGCAAGCACCTGTGGTTACATAAAATGGACAAAGATAAATTTACAAGCGTTATCCCAAAAATAGTACTTCAGTCTACTGAAATACAAACATTGCCACCAGACTACAACAACCGAAAGTTACCGTGACACTGTGATCCAAAACATTGCGCATCTCATCTTTCAAAACTATGGAATCAACAGTTTGAAATCACTCAGAGCAGTTTTTCCATCACCCAAACCAGGAAAAAAGTATTCATTCTCTGTCATGTTGGATTTCATGCTCTGTGACTCTCACTGCCTACTCTTTTCATCATGTTGCACGCAAACACAGGTGTTCTGCAGTATTCACGTGTGTGAAGAGGAATATGTTTGTGCCCATTGGTGTCAAAATCCATCAAAGGTTTCGAGGCGAAACAAGCCAACTGTGAGGTTTTTGTTTTCCATCAGGATGTCTCAAAGCAGGACGTCCTGGCCATGTGCCCAGGAAACAGACCTGGAGCTCTGTCATGTCTGCGTCCTATTGCATTTCACAGCAGCACAGCCGAGATAACAACATGACACAACACACACTTTTGTGAATATTTGGTTTATTTGGTGACATTGGATTTTTTTGGTGACTAAATATAAATCACATTCAGTTCAAATAAAAGAACATACACGATGTAATTTTAATAATTAATTTTTATTTTTTTAATATTTATATTACATTTATTTAAACAGAATAACTTATTCATTATTTTTTGCTACTGTTTTATTTTGATTTGATTAATTTTTAGCATCTGATCAGGAGATCCCCAATAACTGATACCCCTTTACCACTATGGAATTTAAAAATGTATTTATTTATTTGTTTATTTACTTACTTACTTACTTGTTTGTCTGTTTTGTTGATTTTGCTGTGTTTTGTGCCTCTGTGCATCCGTCCCTCTTGCAAAAAAACACAAAGCAACAACAGCGGTCTGTTTTATTTGGAACATAGAATCCTTGTTGTGTCACCGGTACAGATCACATTTGATTTAACGGGGGAAAGAGTGATTTGTACAGTTACAACCTTTTCTGTGTGCACAAATCTCAACTGTGTGGGTTTGGTTCAGGCTCTGTGACAGAGTCTAGGCCCTGAATCAGGACCAGTCTCTCCCCTCTGTTGTCTCGGAGCGCACATTCAAGGAGCAGACCTTGACCCCTATCACATGACCTGTTAAACAGAGGTCTCCTTATCCACAGCATCAGGCAGGGAGGTGCGGTCTGCTGGGGGATGGGACAGGGGGAACGAGGTCATTCCCAACTGTTGTTATTTCCCAACTGTGTTACAGCATCTTTCACTGTAATTCTCTGAGAAGCCTTATTATTGGATGTCCCAGATGGTGATGTTGATATATCATAGGGTGGTATCAATGGTGATAAAGTTTAACGTATATTATGTATTTGCAGTGTTTGATAACCTGGAAAAAGGTATCACTGCAACGAAAGCTAGAAAACAGATTATTCATCCTGTTTTCTGACATCCTGAAGATTTTGAGTATATGCAGAGTGAAGCAACTGCTACACCTGCTTGGCTCCTGTGTTAGCCAGAGGTGATAAAGGGATAGTGTTTACGAAAAGATTTAACCCTTTCTGTGGATTTTAGCAGGCATACTACCAATCTGCCACATGTGGCTTGCAGATAGAGTAGAAGAGATGAAAATTGTAAATGTGTGATCACAGTAAATGTGTCAAATCAGGAGAAATTATTTATGGGATTTGTTCCACTGGGATCCACAAAGGATGAGTGCATTTATCGTATCCTTCCTTGCATTCCTTATGTATGACTGCTCACAGATATTCATGATGCTCCAATTAATAAAGCAGGTGCAGCAAATTTCAGAACAGATTGTGATGAGAATATAATAATAGGTTTAATTAACATTAACAATGACCCCATTTATCCAATCTACACTGTTCTGTCGATCCACATGCTGTTAACATACAATACCATGTGGCTGGTATTTTTAGGGGAAACCCAGTTCTTCCCAGGTGTTCTACAGCTGGGTTTGAACACTTAAGTGAGTCACTATACGGACTGTCTGGTATGTTGTCCAGGTGCTCAGGAAAATGCTTCCTTTTAAGTGAGACCAGGCGTCAGAAGGTTGAATCTTTACATTTGGGAATGAACCCAAAAAGGACCTGAGAAGATTTTCAAGAACTGGCATCTCTTCCTCCAGATTCACCTGAATCTGGAGTATCTACATTTATGATCTGTATTCTTGCATGTGACCTATACATATTTCTGCACAAATCAGCATATAGTATGAGCCAGTACATTCAGTACTTTTGCAATGTGATATGATAATGACAATAACTAACAATGTACCTTTACATACCTGCTTTCAAAGTGTATTGTTCTTTGTAATCTGTATGTTCTTACACACCTGATGGTATAAATCCCGATTCCGTTTTGCACAACTAATGACTATAATTTTGTACATGCATTCTTTATGAATTATAGATACGTGCATTATAAACTACACACTTAATCCTGATTAGTATTGGGATTATATGGTTTTGCTGTATTTTTCTGCATTTTCATTACTATGTATTTTTCTATCATTGGTTATTTCTGTTGCTGCAGTTGGCAAGTTTCTCTTTAGGGCCAATATTTCATGTAATCATTATCTTATCTTAAAAAGTTTTAAGAAGCCATTTTGCTTATCATATACAGTCCTGAATCTGCCAGTGCTGTGAGATCATTTCAACCTATTTCCAATACAAATCAACTTCTCAAATCAAAATCTGAAAATGAGTGTCACAATCTCACAAGATAGAACAGGGCAGAATAATGCAAATCACTGAACTAGAGCCAAGAAAACGAGAGAAAATTCTTCCACATGAGCAGAATGATTGAATACCAGGTTGTTTGGCCTCGTAACAGGCATTTTGGCACTTCCTAAAACTTCCCCAAAAAAAGCAAGTCAGGCAGATTGGAGGCTTTAAGTTACCCCTACTTCTGGATAAATTACCCCTACTCACTTGATTTAATCCTATGATATACTAGTGGCCTTCCAATGCCTCCATGCTATAAACATGTGGAAGTGCATGAGAAATTCTGTGATGGTAACCTTAGCAGCGTCCCAAATCAGTTATAGGGGCCACATTCACCCAGTGGTCAGCGGGTCATTCTGAAACTTGTTCCATTCCTTCCTAATTAGGCCCAAACAGGC
The DNA here is from genome assembly GCA_900312555.1 of Lamprogrammus exutus. Lineage (NCBI taxonomy): Eukaryota > Metazoa > Chordata > Actinopteri > Ophidiiformes > Ophidiidae > Lamprogrammus > Lamprogrammus exutus. The sequence continues at coordinate 2,470 of OMOW01021754.1, read as the reverse complement.
ATGTGTCATAGGTCAAAGTTATAGTGAGAGTGTCATCTTTAAGAATAACAAGTTTTGCCAAGGGAGAGGATAATGGTGTGGCCCAAAAACCTTCTGTCATACGGTTCAAATCACAGACCCTGGTGGGGAGTCAGGGCAGCTGAGAACATCTATGTGGTTAACGGGGTCATGCTTTTGTAAGTGGATTTGAAATGCTCGCTTGATGTGACTCTGATCCTGACTGGCAGTTTCAAGCTTGTTGACTCTCCTCCACCGTCGACTGAGGCACCCGTGTGTTACAAAACAACAGGTCAGGGCACAGGTGGGCTTCCCTTGAGATGTCCGTAGAGATTTGTGATCCGATGTTGTCAGTCTGTAAGGCCCCTGCGGCTGTGTAGCTCCATAGAAAGGTCGGTTCACTAATCTCAGTTCCCAGAGGGCCTGAGGAAAGTTTCCAGTGTCCAGTGTCGGGGCACAACCGTTCCCTCAGACAAAGTGGAAGCTGAAGCGATCAGACATACATGCTTTCTTAAATGTGCCAAGCAGGGCCACAGAGCTACCAGTTAAACCACTGTGGAAGCAAAAGCCACAGTCTGTCAGACATTGACCAGCTGGCCAGGGAGAAAGGTGGCAATTAAGCTTCCTTCCAAATTACATCTTCTGTCATATTGAAAGCTCTCCTCAGGCATGTGTGTGGTAATCATGTTTACTTTTGCCCTGCCTTTGTTTTGTCCGTATTGTCACCATGCAATTGTGTCTGTAGCGCATTAGGATGTAAAGCTTTATTAGCTAATATGTGTAAATTTCTGCACGGAACTCCATACTTTGGCCAAGTGTCCACTCCATGTCAAAGCTGACGTGCAGAGCCCTTTGGGGAGGTTATGTTCAACCCTAAATGAGAGCTACTTCCATAAGTTACCTGCTTAAACAAACAGACCCTGGAGGAGAAATTGCAACCTGGACACGGGGCCTAAATAAATGTTTGCGCGTGGTTCCAAGCCAAAGATCCTGAGCCACAAAACCAATCCACATTGCTCCTTGGGCTCTACACAGACCCTGTGTTCACTTGCTTTTGACTGCATACTGAACTATTCATGTATTCTCCTATGGGGATTATTATGGGGTATTATGCGTAAAGTATTTCAGCCAACGGTGCAGCCTTTCTTAGAAATCAGACCAAAACTATAAAGTGCTCTTTGCCATTTCCTAGAGCTCAATTTGACTGCAAGTTAAGAATGACTAAATATATGTAAGCCTATGCCCTTGTTGTTAAGTTATTGTATTTTAAGCAGCAACCTCTGTGGCTTGCCATGTCTGAACTGAGAACTGTTTGGCACAGGCAGAAGAGGAAAAACAGTCCACCCTTTGTACCTTTGGTAAGTCACTGTACGGGCTGTGGGCTGCACTGATGGATTTCAGGGAGCTTTGCCTCATGAGTAGCACTTCTCAAACCTCAGAGCTTTACCAGAAGCTCCAGAGTGGAGTGGCGTTAACATACTGTCAGATCCATATCCTGTTTTATGTCCACATCTCATCCGTATTATCCCAGGGGACCATTAATGGGAGCATGGGTTTTTCACAGAGAAGCTGTAAAACTACTATAGGGATATTCCGTACAACACTGCATATAGTGTTAGTTTAGCATCACGGTTATGCAGTTATTTTGTTGAAGAGTTGCTCTCCAGTGAAATTAAAATGCCACCTTTCAGATGGAGATATTACTCCTGAGAGATTTGGACCCTTTGAGACAGAGGTGATAACGTGCAGCGGGCAGGCAGAAAGGATTTATAGGTTTTTGTTGCTGGACCCATGCCACCTTCACCTGTTAGTCAGCCGAATTTTCCTTTCAACTAGCTTTCCTTTTCCTTAAGCAAAAACAGAGATGCAAATGTTTTCCCGAATTTCTATACATCCGATCAACATCCCACGTACAGACCATCATCTTTCGAGACGCGAGGAAAAGTACTCCTTTTACACTGTCCGCAAATTTCTTGTTCAACTGAGCTCATTCTGGTAGACATTGCATTGCATATAATGCATGCCTTTTTTCAGGAGACCCGCGGTAACAAATCTGGAACATTTAACAGTGAAGATTGTTCAGTATGTCAGGATTTAGCAGGCAAAAACTGAGACTGAAAACAAAACTGAAACAAAACAAAAAAACACTTTAGTATGATAATTTCTCAATCAAAGTGGCCTAACATTTTTCACGACAGAAAGTTACCTCTAGGTGTTTTGTGTTTCATGTCAATTTTTAGTAGTAGTAGAGTAGAGCAGACCACCAGCACTGTTCACTGGTCTTTCATGCAGGCTGTGAAGTGCTATTTCCAGGTAAGGAGCACTTGATAAAGGCTTTTTGGTGCTACCTACCTCCGAGGATGATGACCTTCATGCCCGTGGGGAGGGACTTCCTCTGGGTAAGGAACGTAACTAATCCCTCTTCCTATTGAATCCTGAATTTCCCTCGGGATTAATAAAGTATCTATCCTGA
>OMOW01021750.1:0-12704 GCA_900312555.1 Lamprogrammus exutus | reverse complement strand
TTACACATGCCCGCTAGGCAACAATCAGCATTAATGGGAGCTGTGTGCATATAAGTCCGTCACCTCTGTCTGAATTCCTGGAAGACAATGCGGTTGGGGAATCCCTGTCTGCAGATACGAATCCCTTCCAGAACACCATTGCACCTCAGCTGGTCGAGAACCAGATGTGGGTCCAGTTTACCAGCCTGGGGAGGAGAAATGAGAAGGCAGAGACTTTTGTTTACAAGCAGTGTGACCATACAGTGTAATGAACAAAGGGGTCTAAGTGGAAATGTGGTAATTCCAACTGTCCACTACCAAGACCCCAAATGCAACTACTACTACAGCTTTTCTAAAAAATTTACTTTTTTTTTTTATGCCCAATACCATCATTTGTAAATGGTAGACTAGGACCCCTTAAAATCATATACTGGGACATCTCAAACGCAGTTCTTGACAATAGTTCAATCAAGTTTCACAATCAGTGTATAGATATAGTGAAATGAATCCATTGAAAAGTTCTAACTTTTCCCAGTGGTTAAATGGCCATAAATTAAATGTGACACTACACACTGAAGTGCCACAGTTTAGAAATAAATGGACTTAGCAGAGGAAATGGGGTTTCCTCTGGTTCACATTCTGATGCTCCTTGCCCCTAAATCATCCATTCTTCCCTTGTACTGGTTTATACATCATTGAATCACGTGCAAACTGCAAAATTTCCATAGATAAAAGCATTATCCTGATACCTTTTTCTCATGGTTGGGAATAATGCAGCGGACAAAGTTGGGGTTTGTGTTCCTCAATGTGGCCATGAGCTTGGACAGCTGCTCTTTGTAGAGCTGGCCCACAGTGCGGAACATGCCCTTGCGGGTCTTAAAGGCACCAGGCATCTCTGACATGCCAGCCACCTTATCCAGACCCACAATGCGGTCCACTGAAAGAAAGAACAATAGAGAGAAAGAGAGAATAGAGACTTTAATTTAATAATTTGAATATTTAACTTGGCAAACTCAAACCAAATGCATGTCACAGGGAAGAAAGAATATGACCATTGTCCCTCCACTTCCTCTTGGCAAACATACACCAGGAGAGAGCTGAGGTTGTGATGTTCATGAAACCAGAACCAGTGAAACACCACACAAACAGTGAATGCAGAGGGAAGGGGGACGCAAGGAAGATGACAGAAGGGAGTCGCAAAAGGCCAGTGAAGCGTGTGGAGATTAAAGTCACACCATAACGAGAACAATTCAGTGCAGCGGGTGGAAGACGTTTGTGTATGTCAACTGTTTGTAGATCTTTGAGTGAAAACCATGTGATGTATCGTTACAATATGTATGTGTTTCAGGGGAGGTGACACACGTGGGTGTTGCAGTGGGCATGTATTTTGGTGATGACAAAACCAAACCAAACCCATGCAGTATATACCCATCTCTGCAGTACCAAAGACCAACACCAGGGGTCCCAAACCACACTATTTCACAGAGGGAGAGAAGGAGAGTTCATTGACAGAGCAACAGGAGGTAAGACCACCAGAAGACACGCATTCACTGTACACAGAGCTGTAAACGCCACAGAAGAACACTCACAAAATTACTGAGGTTTACTCAGACAAACTGCTTGGACTGGTTGAACTTGAACATAGGCTTGATCATTAGGAGAAATGGAGGGAGGAGCAATGGAGTGAATGGTCAGAATAAGATGTGACAGACAAAGGGGGGGCAAGAATGAAGAAATGAAACAAAAAAAGCCTGGTCACCTGAGTCTGAATGTAGAATAGGAAAATGCAGATAAAAATAGGCTCTCTGACAATTCTGTACCTCTGAGACCCAGTAAAATAAATTTGGGAAAAAGAAAGAACAGACTGACAAAATGGGGCCATACAGATGAAGAAATGGATGGAAACAGAAAATGGGATTTGAAAGGTAAGAACAAAGGTCCGCATACAGAACAGAGAGAAAGAAAGCACAATGAAATGTAAAACAGAATTTCTGTTTCCTATAATGGAAAAATATTTCCATATCAGACACCACCACTGCCACATAAATACCCATACTGGGTGACCAGAACATGTCATTTGGCTGAACTCACCATCCTTCCAAAGCTCAGACACAAACTTATCAGTGGACATGTTCAGCAGCGTGGCTACATTGTCATTCAAGGGGTCCATGTTCTTCATAAGCCACTCATCAGCCTTGTAGTCCACCTGAGGAAGAGACAGATTACCTTTAGGAAATTACAATAAAGATGGATGAAGCATAACAGAAAAAGCAGACTAAAAGTCTAAAATGGTTCAATATTATGATCGAATGTGAAAACCAAAGATGAAAGCAATGCATAAATAAAAGCTGGATAAGCAGCCAGTTAGGATGCATTCTCAAATCCTCAATGTTTACCTTGCCAGCATAATGGATAATGCAGAAGTCCGCCTCATCCTTCAGTTTCTTGGGCTTGAGGAACTTGGGGTGTTTGCCCTGCTCCTGGACCACCTTCTCCACAAAGCTCTTGTCTGTGGCTTTAGGGAACCAGCACTCTTCATCCAGCAGAGCCAGAATACCAGGAGGACTGGCCTGGACACAGAGAGGAAAGAGTACCGCTCTTAATGCTCGAGTGTGTATACGTGTAAAATTATATGTTTGCATTTGTTCTGTTAACTGATGCTTTTTTAAAGCAGGGAATGAAATAAATGCAAAATGAATCTAATTTGCAGTCTCACAGGCTTCTCAATGAGGTCGATGCAGGGCTGCAGGTCCAGGCCAAAGTCGATGAAGCTCCACTCGATGCCCTCCCTCTGGTACTCCTCCTGCTCCAGGATGAACATGGTGTGGTTGAAGAGCTGCTGTAGCTTCTCGTTGGTGTAGTTGATGCACAGCTGCTCGAATGAGTTCAGCTGGAAGGATGGCGAGAAAAATGCTCATTAAAATCTTCAATGTACATTTTTACATATTCATTCAGCTGCATGAGTATGCATCGTGTTACAGGAAGTTGGAACAGTTTGCTTAACCTTTTACCTCAAAGATCTCAAAGCCGGCAATGTCTAGGATGCCAATGAAGGAGGCTCCCTGTCTTTTGGTCTTGTCAAGAGCTTTGTTGATTCTCATGACCAGCCAGCGGAACATTCTTTCATATGTGGCCTTAGCCAGAGCCTCCACAGCAAACTCTGCTTGCTCCTGAGTCTGGGCCTTCTGAACGTAGTCTCTGCCAACCTTGATCCTGGGTGACAGGATGGCTCTGGTGAAGTCTGTGACACTCATGCCCATAAGGTGGCACACTTTCTGGGCAGCTGCACAAGACAAAATTGAAGAAAGTTGGAAGATGGAAAGAAAAGAAGGAGGGGAAAGGGGAAGATTTTTGATAAAAGCACAGGATCATTAACTAGTTTGTTTAGTGTGCTTAACACTAGACAACATATATCAGGTCCAGCTGTGTGTGCTGAAGGATAACTTCCAACTTACCCGTGTTGTCAGGCATGGAGGCCTGGTCTGTGTGACGCTCCTTCTTGAAGGTCATGTTCCCGAGCTGAAGCACAGAGGACACCACCTTCAACATGCCTGCACACAAGAGACATTGCATCGTAATGAGAACACAAACAAAGTAACACTTCTATGCAGTACTGGAAAAATTAGGTTAAAAAAAAAAGAAAAGTCGTTCTCAGAGACAGGGTGGAATAATTTGCCATCTCCCTTACCTATCTGCTCATCTTCAGGGATACTCATGATCCGCATGGCCTCCATGGTCTCTGAGAACAGGTCCTTGTCCTGCTGCCCAGGAATTGTGACATTTCCATTGGACAGGAAACGGTAGTTGTTGTAGCCCTCAAGACAGAGTTCAGCTGAGAGAAAATGAAGGTCAGAATGAGTTAAATGGCAAAAGGGAAGTGAGAAAACTTTAGATCTCAGTAAGCCTCTACAATTGGGTAAAACTTATCAGTGCCTCCCTGCAAGAAAAACAAATTCACACTCTGCTTTTGGCTCATTAAAACAGTCTTGCAATATGTTGCTTACAGCGCAATTTATCTCCAGCTCCTGTGAGCAAGTAGTAGAAGATATGAAAAGTCCTCTCTTCTTTGGCCTGGCGGATGGCACGGGATTTCTCCAGCAAGTCTAGTGGTCAGTCTGTCAAGGACAAGTTCTCTGATAGCAGCCATTCCAGAGCGCTACAAGCCAATGCGTGCATAGTAGTGAAGACAAGTTCAGGTTAACATGGACTTTAACATTTTTAGTTTAACACAGAAACTATGAACAAACAATATCAAAGGATACAGGTTTCAATGTTGGCACCAACGATATAACCATTGACATCAAAGTTGATCCTGATGAATTTTCCCTAGAAGGGGGTGGGGAGTAACAAAATAATGTTGAACACTCAAGTGACAAAACAGAATGTTTACTAAACCTCTGAAAATCAACAACAAGCTTTAACCCTTACAAATCGAGAGGAGTTGTCATTTTTGACCGTCTTGGCGTTTCCAAAGGCTTCTAGGATGGGATTAGCCTGCAGCAGCTGCTTCTCCAGCTCCCCCTAGTTGAGATAAAGAAAACAGAAAACAGGGGAGAAGAGAAAGTGCTTTACATTTACCACCAGCAACACCTCTTATTGTTGAGAGTAGATCCCATTGTGGAATTTGTTTTGTGGTACAATGATACAGAAGCATTTCTTAATTGTTTATACGCGATGTACTTACTTCCAAGCAGAAGGGACAGTATGTCATTTACAAATGACATGTCAAAAAGAAGATATAAGACATTCATATGTACATTATCAGCAAAACACAGAAACATTGAACCGAAGCATTTGCCCCCACACAAAACATGTTAGTGCACAAACTTACAAACTCCCAGAGGCCCCATGACGCTCAACCCTTCACCTTTTACCCACAGCAGAACAATCCAGTGAACCCAAAGCACAGAACAACCCTGCCCTCAGCATAACTCATCACATAACATGCTTACATTAAACCTTCACAACCAAGGTATTCTGGACCACACTTAGCCTTTGCACATGTATACGTCACATGTAATAAAATGCATGAAATCTTAGTCACATTATGTACCATTTATAATGGTGTGTACATATAGGTACAGCCTGACAAAGGAGCAAACATGAACACATTTTCTTCAAAAATGGTTTGCTGAGCATGTGTGCTTTTTCATCAATGTCTTGCTCATGCATCACATTTATACAGATGCATGCACATTTTCAGACCTGGGAGCTACCCGGGGTTTCATATGAAGGGTTTTCCACCCATTTGGCTGCAGATCACCCAGATCCACCTGGCAAAAACATAGAACTGCATCACTTGCTGTTGCAGTGATTCACGGACAGAGAAATGTGAACAGTCTCTCCGTCAGAGGTCAGTGGACTGTTTGCTTAATATTTTACATCGATGAATCCATTTATTCAGCTTTCTTGTGTGATACCAAGATCACAAGCCAAAGAGCCACGGTTATAAATTTTATTACAAAACTGATCCTGAACCTTAAAAAAAAGCAAGCCCTTCATAACCGATTATTTTGATGTATATTAAGGACACGTGCGCAGAAACAGGTAATCAATCCCCATGTATGTACCAAATAGGTTATCAGCGTGTCTGTCCAGACATTCTCTTCATGAACAGGTTTTGATTAGCTGGGGACAGAGTCTGTATCAACACATACACTGCCCAAATAACATATCTTATGCAAAAAGGTAGGAGCACAGGACGCTTACATTTTGGACTCAGGGGAACACAATGTAGCAATACAAAAATATGACAAATTCAACCAGACAGATGTATAAATAAATTTTGGATATATACTGGCTCTAGAAGAACAGGTGACAAATTGCTTTAATCTTTCAGCTTTTCTCCCACTTCTCCCACAAATGTCTGGGTGAATTTTTCAAAGGAACACATAGTACTGCGGCTGATCTGGAAATACAAACACACAAACAAACCAAAAAAAAACCCAAACATTCGCCCTACCCATTATTGGCTGGCAAGACGAGCCACCTCTGCCCTTCAATAAATAAAAGTGACACCCATAACAATACACTCCAAACACACGAGGAGACAGAGCAGGGGAAAATGTAGGATGAGGGGCGGGGAGCTGGAGGAGGGTGATGACAGAAGCAGGTGGGGAGGAAGGGTGAATGGAGGGAGAGATGTAACTCACATGTGACAGGGTCGAGCTGTTCTGTTGATGGGAAGAGAAAAATACAACAACCTCAAAAAGGGATGATGGATACAGATGTGGTTTGATCAAAACTCCACTGGGAGATTTCAGCAGCATCTATCATAAAGCTGGCAGGTCAGATAACAGCAGTGCAGCTTTTCCACTGTCAAGAGGCTGGATTTTTGTTTTATTTCTGATGAAAAGCAACAGTAAAGTCACCAAATAGATTGCAGCTGAAGTAAGGGCTCTGGCCTGTATGAAATGTCTGGGAGCCAGACAGTTAAGCTTTTACATCTGCACTACTGTTTTCTGTGCCTCCCGGGCTCACAGGTCAATCACCACCCTTTTCCTTTTAATGACATTAATTTGTATGGCGGTTGTACCACAGAACATTTGTCTGATGCAGAACACAAGTTGTCTGAATATAACAAAGAGATGATGGATTAATAATCATGTAATGTTAAGAGCCAGTGGCAATGGTATATTCACACACACACACACACACATTTTGTTATAACACTATACAGTGTAAATGCAAAATTTGTTGATCAAGTAAAGAGAAATTGGAACATGTTGTTCCTGTAAGATAAAGGCACAGGAGGAATTAGGAAATGTGCTTCACTTGAGATGGAGGGCAACAATAAGAACAAAGAAAAGCAAAGGGAAGGAGGTAAAGATTGAGAGATGAAGGTAACCTGATGACAATAGGCAAGGACGGTGTAAGAGAGTAAAGGAAAGAAGGTTTGAAGGATGAATGCTTGCAGACAAGATCCAAGACTGACCTGATCTTTCTTGGTCTTGTGAGAGGAGGCCACATGAGCCAGATACTGGATGACCTTCTTGGTGTTCTCCGTTTTACCAGCACCAGACTCTCCCCTAGAGCAGCAAAACAGAAAAACTGAGTCAAACAAACAGAGAGACAGTGTCGAGAAAGAGTTGATAGTGGCTTGAAACAATGTGTAAATTATCTGTAACTCACGTGCAAAGAATGGACTGATCTTCACGATCTGCAGAAAAGATGGTTAAGAGTTGAATATGTAATATTTGCAGAAAAACGAAAGTTGTGCATTCTAATTGTGCATTTGTTATCTGTAGTGCACATGCAGTTTTTCTCTGTAAAACAGGAAGTACATTGGCCACAGACAGGAAATCAATATACGGCTTCCTCTGACTGGAAAAGGGTTACTGCTTGGCTTCAAACTAACCAGCTAATTACCGGTTGGCTCCTGTAATGTGGCCTGAATGCATTCCTGGAGTCAAACATGGAGAAATCCGGGACAAATGGGATGCAAGTTTGTCATGGCGTGCTAGGCACATGAAGAAAACCCAGCTGAGAGGGGCACAGCAATGCAAAGCTAAGAAAAGACATTCAGGGTGTAGACTAAAACATCCTACAATACAATAACCATTCCGGAAATACCTATTTGTTGAGACTAACAATGCTCAGTTTATCTAGGGACTGCGCGACGTGTTGACATGTCAACTCGACATTAACAGGCTGACACAAGCTGACTCAACAACAAAAGTTGAACAGGATGTTTGCTTGATGACACTAAACAGGAATTGTTGATTTTCTCCTATTTTTCTGAGACACAGCCAAGACTAAACCACAGAAACATAAAATATATATTAAATGATCATAGAGTGGAATATAGGATGAAGTCAGGACTGGAGGCACCAGCTTCTTTTTGCTTATTGCAATCTTACTTTGCTGGAACTGAAAGTGATATCTTCTAAGGCCAAAAGGATTGTACATGAAAACGCTCTGTGGTTGAAGATGGAGGATAAACTCCAATACACTGCAACTACATTTACAGTGCAAAAGTGCATGTACAATACCAATGATGACATTTGTAGAGAGAATGTTTTTGTGAGTATGACACGTATACATGAATCCTATTCACCATGACTTGCAGTTTATAGCTCTGTGGTACCACTCAATACAGTAGCTTCATTGACAATTGAATCTTAAAGGAGTCAGATTATAAAAAGATCCCAAAAAGAATTGTAAAACCTGTAGGCCAACAGACTGCTAACATTTTTGTTTAAATTCCTCCAATAATGCTTGTGACTCATTTGGGTGGTTTTGCTGTTTTGCAGCTGGCTCTGTGACTTACCCTGCATCATGCTTCTGTAGGATGTGTCGGTGATGGCGTAGATATGGGGAGGCATTTCATGCCTCTTCTTGCCTTTGTACATGTCAACAATCTCCTCAGAGTAGATGGGCAGGTTCTTGTAGGGATTTATGACGACGCAGAAGAGACCAGAGTATGTCTGTGGTGCAGATGGAAGAAGTGATCAATATACTGTAGCTGCACTTAAACATGGAATAAGAAATAGTGATTCTAAGGAGAAAGAAGGGAATGGTGGAGGAGGAGGGTTTAATGGAACTATGAGTTAGGTAAATATATAATTATAGGCCATATCTCAAGAGGTTGTAAAAGGGAGGAAAATGGAGATTTGCACATCTGTATTTAGTGTAAGGAACAGGGCTGGAATCATGACTGGACACTTTTCCGTATACACGAGTTTCCCCTTTAACTTCATATCAAAGTTTGATACTCTTGTGAAACAGGGAAGTTACACTTTGATTTGACAATAATCAGGCATCCCTCAGCAACACTGAGTTGAGTTTCTCATGAACTCAAGTTTGGTCTCCTTTGCGCTTATGTAATCTCAACCCCACCCTCGTACGAGTTAAAACTGATGAGTGACCTTGACATTGTGAAACTGCAACTACTTGAAACGCTATCCAAGTCATAATTCAAATCTATGAGGTGGTATTATCTTTTTTGCTTTTAGGCCAAGAGTAAAGCCCTTCTCCATTCCACTCTTAACTAATAAATCCACCCATACCCTTCCCCTTAGATTTTTCTGCTTACAGTCTACTCCTACTATAATTTATTTTTCTCTGCACTGCATTCCTGTGCTGCCCTCCCAATGTCTCTGTACCCTGATCTGCCAGGCATCTCTTTCTCTTTTGTACACTCTATCTCTCTCTCTCTCTCCCTTGAGAGGGAGAATCTAAAGCATCAGGCGTCTGGAGCCACTCAAACCAACCCGAGCCTGTCTCCCCCTCCAGAGGGATAGGGGGACGCAAGATCAGACCGTGTTGACGTGACCGGGTCACAACACAGCAGAACAGCGACCTAATCACTCCCAGCCCTGGACATTGGGATAAGTGGCGTTAATTACGGGGGCAGTATATAGTTATAACAAGATTTACATTCCATGTCCCTCTCAGCACACATACACCCTTAATGCTACATCTCCATGCTTCCCTTCATCTGTCCCTCTGGACAGCATTGTTTCCTGCTTCCTGTTTACAAGAGACCTCCAAACACAGAGAGGGGGGGAGGGCAAGAGAGAGAGAGAGAGAGAGAGAGAGAGAGAGAGAGAGAGAGTGACAAAAGAGGAGAATGAAGGAAAGAGCTCTTGCATATGTAAACATTTTTTTCAGTGACAATTAGCACAATGGATTGTCTCAAACGACTGGGCTTAAGGTGACGTTAGGACAGAATAATAAATTGGTTTGGAGACTGGCCAAGGCAGATCCTTCCTACAAGCCAATGGTGCTTTCATAACAATTCTGAAGAAAATGTATTAGACAACCCACATGGAGCCTGATATAATCCTTCAGTTCACAAACACAGGAAGGAAGTAGAACCAAAAATAATAATCTCATAATTGTCTTACATTTTATACTGAGGAGCACAGCATAGCATTTTTGTTGAATTTATGGTAGCAGGCATTCTTTCCCTGAGCTGAAATTGCCCATACTCACGTATATGAGACCAGAGTAGTATCTCTCCTTCAGGTTGTGCAGCACAGAGGCCTCATTCAGGCAGGTGAGTTCAGCCATGTCCTCCACCTTGCTGAACTTGGGCGGGTTCATCTTCTGGATGTCATCCTTGTTCACCCTCACCTTCTTACCGGAGTCTGCCAGCTCCACCACACACTCATCTCCACGCTCCTCCCTCACAGTCCCGGCTTCAAAGCCCAAGCGCTCCGATGGCACCCATACCAGCTTCTTGGTTGCCCAGTCGGCCTGTGCCAGTGGGTTGTTGACCAGATTGCGGTCCACGTACAGGAACTTGTCTGCGTCCGACATGGTAGCTGCAGGAAGAGGAAAGAGGTTTTATGGTTAGTGCTGTGAATTTAAATCAGTGCCAGGAATGAAAAAACAGATAAACAATTAACTTATTGCTCAAACCAGATTAATTGGGATAATTCCAATGCTTTTTATACATCACACAAAATTCTATTGTGATTCCGTGTCAATGCATTGTGCTCAAAAAATATCTGGTTGAGAGGAAGCTGGGCTGTTATATAAAAAGGTTTGGTTTGCTGGCCCAGAACTTCCCCATCCTTCCGTCTTCACATGCAACCTTGAGGCATGCAAAGGTCACAAAGGGATGTACAACAGTGCATGTTCCAGTTAAGTCAGGTCAACATAACACACAACCATGTCAAGCAAGTACTTGGCTAACTGCTGTGGATCCTTAATCATGCATCCAGCTGTTGGGTCACTGGGGTGTCAGGAGAAATGATCCCCCTATACTGTAGAGATCCAGGTTCATTTCCCAGTGGTGGAGTATTTCAACAGGCCAGGTTGCCATTTCAAGAACTCAGAGAAGACCTGGTGGTTCACTGGCTTATGGTTCGCAAGTGACTCCCTCTCACCATAAGTTTCACTGTACTATTAAATAAAGGCAAAATGCCAAAAACAAATCAGATTTGTTGTAATGGACAACATATGCTGACCAGTTTAACTAAATAAACAGTCTAGGGAACTGCTGAATTCATTATGTGCTTAAGGATCATCTTTATACAATTTATGTTTAACAATGATGGGATGCAGGAGGTGAAAATCAGGTTGAAGTGGGGTGGGGTTAACTGTCAAACTCTAGGAGGTCTGAAAAATTTCCAAACTGTCAGCAGGAGAGGTTTCAAAAAGATCACTGAAAAATGACCCACATAAAATGTCCCATTACATTCGGAGGGAATAAAACACATGGTTGTCATCATATGCCGCTTGCAGATTTTTCAGAGGAAACATCAGAAGACTCCGAGTGATGAACAGCATCTTCAACAAAAGTAAGGCAGGCCAATGGTTCTTCATGCCTCAAAGCTCATAAATAACCTGGAGGTGACAGGGAGTACTGTGGTTTAACCCATATAGAAAGTGGCTGGACAAGTTTAACCAGTACTGAGGTAAAGGAAGAGTGTGTTGCATAACCTTGAGCCAAGCCGCCCTACTAGATGGCAGGAGGAGTCTAAGCAATTAACTGAACCAGCTGTGCTTTCACTGACATGGGTGCCCCTGACTTAACAATCTCAATTATCAGTCCAACACTACAGGAGCATGACACCATTTTCCCAGCACCGCCAGAGCTGTTAGACTCCTCTAATGTTACCTGACCTACAAGGGAAAACCAAGAGCAGCACTACATTGCATATGCATATTTGCATATGCTGCGTTGCACATATGCAAACACTAAGAAAATCAGAGCACGGGTCAGGACCAGCCTATTCTTACACTATTAGCTTGAGACAGTTCACATTCCGACAGTTCACAAACTGAACTTAAGTGGGGAGGTTTTGCTGATGACAAATTTGCCATTAAAAAAAATCACTGGCTGTACAAGAAAAGCTTAGCGTAAAACCTGATAAAATCTCAACTAATTGTGTTCTTCAAGCTAGAGAGCACACACAACATTACTCCTAAATCTGACACTCTAAAAGCAATTAATGACCTACAATAAAATTATATTTATTACCACAGCAAATTATTGCTTAAAAATGATTTCTTAATTTTGCCAGAGGGTACTTTGATGTTTCTGCCAATTGACTCAAAAGTAATACACCAATCTCAATGAGAAAAAAAGCCATTATTATATTGTATTATTGTTTTTTATTTTACTATCATTATTTTCACTATTATTTATTTTTCCTTAGGCCAGTATATATATATTTTTTAATTTGTATATTTTGTGTGGACTTGTTTGGCCTTGGTGGGGGATGCATAATGTGCCCCTCTAGTTTTAAAGTTACAATTACTGTTACTATTACTTACATTACGTGCCTTTTTCCAGTTGAGTAACATTATGACACTTCACCCCAAAATTCCATTAACTAGGGCTTTGCACCAAACAAAATATAAACTGCAATTACAAAGCATTGCTCAACTGTGCTGAAAAAAATGTGACAGACCCTTGAGAACTTCAAGAAAGGAGGAACAGCAGAGGCTACTGCGTCTAACAGGGTTGTGTCTGTTCCAGCACATTAACCTCAATCTGGGAGGAAAAGCAGAGGGGAGAGCCATTCTTCTCATGACCCCTGCCTCCCTCCATCCTCCATCTACAGACCATCAGGCTGCCCTCCAGCCGACGTCCATCACCTCCCCACTCTCCACACACATCTCTGATACTGAACCCACACTGTAACAGAACGTGGGGCACTATTAAAGTGGGTACCAATGCTATCCCTCCCAGTTGGCGTTTACGCTCCCTTCAGGCCTGACTTCATCCCTTCAGTCGCCATTCTCTCCCTCTCTAGCAGCCCCCCCCCCTC
>OMOW01021742.1:0-10147 GCA_900312555.1 Lamprogrammus exutus | reverse complement strand
GGAGAGATGAGGGTGTATGCCTGAGAGTTGACAGCATGGAAACTAAACGGCCTTCAGTGATCTCCTCGCAGAAAGCAGAGTAGGTCTCTCAGGATTGAAGACTCTGGTGTGTTAAACACTCACAGTTAGAAACACACACATTACCGTACATACACATATACACACACTCAGAGAATCACATTGTTTCCGGATGAAGTCTGTCATCCTCAGATTAGACCCTGACCCTGGTCCCTGTTATGAGCTGTGTGTGTGTGTGTGTGGTTATATGTGGTATAGAGATGATCTGCCATTGGAACACTACCAGCCACACTGAACACACATAACTATTTAATTACA
Source organism: Lamprogrammus exutus (assembly GCA_900312555.1). Lineage (NCBI taxonomy): Eukaryota > Metazoa > Chordata > Actinopteri > Ophidiiformes > Ophidiidae > Lamprogrammus > Lamprogrammus exutus. Next base: position 9,811 of record OMOW01021742.1, on the reverse strand, counting down.
GGTTGTGTGTGACATAACAGCACAATGTATACGCCCTGTTCTCTCATGTCATCACCACTGTTGTCAGCATTAACTGACTACTGAGAAGATCCACTCACTCTGACTCGACTATAAGTGTCAGTGAGTCACCTCATGGGCAATGACTCTTATCTCCAGAGGAGGACCCCCAACCAAAGGCTGTTTGACCCTTACCCCAATATATAGACACAAATACACACATGTACACTCCGTTCCTGTCCTCCCACCTTCCATCATGCTGTGACTCATCTCCAGCCACTGAAACGCAGGGGTAGCACAGAGTTCTGGAAAACACAGACCACATCTAAAAATATTTCATTACACATAAAAATAGAAATGATTAATTCCACAAATATTTACAGCCCACAATCATGAAGGAGGAAGACTGTCGTTGAGAAACTGAATATTTTTGAACATATTCCATTGAATGAAACCAGATCTGAGGGGAGGTAGGGATTGTTTGTACACATAGGGATTTTTGAACTTTGTGGCCATTACTCAAACAGTTCTAAAGGTCCAAGACTGTAAGTGTTATATAAAACTGTAACTATTATTTTCTGTGTTTTATATGCTTGACATGTATATAATAGCGACTCTGCCCATATGTGAATGGCAGATATTGTTTCTATGTGGCCATAAAGAGAGCACCGAATGCGGATTTTATTTCCAGACAGGCTGTTATACAATACACACAACACAATGGACATATTTTATTGTGTCACCTGAAACTGAAGAGAATTGTTAGATGATGAATGTTCTGAATGAAAATCTCCTGTTTTTCCCTCATGAAGGAAACAATGTAAATTCAAGCTCAAAAGTAAGAGTAAAAGCAATAAGATATGGGCGTCTTTCCTTCTTTCTTTCTTTCTTTCTTTCTTTCTTTTTCTGCGACTCCATGAGCCGTTGTTATTTTTGGTTCCTGATTCTGGACGGGAAGTTCCTCGGTCAGCAGCCCACAGCACAGTGTATGATGGGGCTTTTATTCTGAAAGGGGTTGGTCTCGGTCAGGCTGGGAGCTTTTATTGTGTAGGGGCGGAGCTCAGGAACAGACTCAGACTGACTCACAAAGAGAGAGAGAGAGAGAGAGAGAGACACTGCGTCTGTCACCGTCTGGCTGCTCTATATATGCTCGTCACACCTGGCAGAGCATCACAGTGACATTGTTCACTTTCCCGCAGGGAAATATCAGAGCCGCTGCGCACTGAAGGTAAAACTTTTCATTATTCTCCTGTGTGAACTTGACAATTCAACAGGCTTCAGAATTAAGAGTGAAAGTAACAGGGATAAAGAGAAAAAAAAAATGCTTTTGTTTAACTTTTAGCCTTGAAGTTATTGCCAGTTTTGATCCTTTGGTCATTGAAAAGTAACGTATTGATCTTTTGTTTCAAATTAAAAAGCATAATGACTGATCCGTGAATTTAATTTTAATTTTTAAATTTAGATTTTTAATTTTAATTAATTAATTCTATCAAATAATCCTCTGCAAAGGGCATATGCATGACGCCCCAGGCCATCAGAGTTTGTTTATTGTTTATTAGTGCAAGGACAGTTCACAATAAATGTACTGTGACAATATTAGCTAAGTGCACAGTACTACCATGGAAGGCAGTGGCTTTGTGTAACCTACATTACATAAATCTACAGAGTACAAATATATCAAAGAAGATAATTAAACAGACATTAAACAATATTTCATAGAACTATGAATTTCAAGTATATAGAGGATAAAACATTATGCAACAATTCATCAAGGTCCATAATTTTACACCTCAGCTCATTTGGAAAAGCATATTGTTTAATTGCCCCGCCCTAGCCCAGCCCCTAGTCTCCACCCTCCAACCGTGCCGACATGCGTGCACTGTAGCATACCTCATCTTATTACCCCTATCCAGCAATGCACACGCATCGCATCTGCTCTTGTTAATGGTCGCATGACTGATTTTGTTTCAGCCAATCTTTTAAAACCCGATTTAAACATGTTCATTGTACTGCACTCACTGATACTAAACTTTGTTGACTTGTATTTGATATAACAGTCCCCTCAGGAGGAGGATCTAGTTGACATGGTACCAGTAGTACAGTGTGATCTTGTGTTAAAAAAAATTGACATGAACAAACTGCTTCTGACATTTCACTGCACATTTAAGAAGACTGCATATTTCGTGTTGGACTGTTTTAACAACTCACACTGTGGGTCTTTGTCTCCCGCTTTGGTCGCTTGTGCACGGGGAGGGTCTCTGTCCAGCAGCCAATGAATATGCTGCGCCACCAACAGAGGGTTGTGGCGGAGGAGGTGGGGGTGGTGGGAGAGTGTCCTGTAGGGGCCAAATTAAACAAAAAGCCTATTAGCTGTCAAATAGGGATTTAATTACAGTTTCAAAACAATCAGTGACTTCCAGTCAGTGTGTCACGGCAGGACAAAGAGTAAAACACGCCTAAAAAACAGGGATGATGTGTTGTGTAAGTGGGGAAACCGGTTTGTTTATGAGTAACAAAGAGAAAAAGAGAGTGGGAGATCATCTGTCATCTGGTTTATTCCATCCTGTTTGCAGACACCACGGGGGAGTATGGCTTGGCAGACAATATTCTTGTCCCAGACTTCTCTCTATAACTGAGAATCTCCTCTACTTGTTTATTTGTGCTAGGGAGACCACACAGCTGAATGTTAAATCCATTGGAGTATTTAATTGGGACCATATGAAGTGAAAAACATGTCTTAAGACACACTTAAGAACAAGCCTCACACCAAGCATCAGCAGATTCCTCTAAATTCTCTGGTTTTCCCTTGTAGAACTTCTCTAATGTCAAAACAGACTCAAGAGGCAAAGAACTACATGATCTTTCATATTTTGCATGCTTCTAGGTTGTTCTTCGGTTCTTTTATGTTACTGTTACAATGATGATAAAGACAACTCCCGATTCCTTGGAACAGAACAAGTCTTCCTCGGCTCAACATTACAAACATTGAGTAATAGCTTCCGTGACACAATGGGGGAGGAGAGCAGCACTGTGGGCCTGTGTGTGTGCATGTGTGTCAGTGTGTGTTTCATTTCACTGCCGAATGCTTGAGCTCAGATAATTAGGTTGCCTGCAGGCCAGCGAGATCATCTGTACAAAAACATCATGTAGAGTTCCCAAATGAAGCAGAGAGCTCGACCTTTTGTGTACACATTCCTGCTCATTCAGAAACACCACATGCCTGTGCGTACACCCAGACAAGACAGGAAGTGTGCTCGCTGTTTTGTGCCGGATGAAGAGATTCCTTCGCATTTTCAGGAGTACTGATATTTCCTCAGCAAAAACATGTCAGATTGTTATGCAGTTGATGACAAAATTAGAATAGTTATGTAAAATGCAGGATGTCTTAAGTTTGATAACCTTGTCACAGAGAACAAAATCTGATGTTATCAGTGGCCAATGAAATAGTTGGAGAAACTGCAATGATCAAGATACATTATTCCGCACAGAATTCAAGAATATTAATGCCTACTTGTAATTAGTACTTAGTAAAAAGCTTAAGAGCAACCTATCTTCACAGGTAAAAGTTACAATTTTACAGGTAACATATGCATTTCCAACGATTGGGGAAAAAATTAAGTACATAAATAGATTATACATTGCATGCTATGATTCTATTTATACTAACATCTTCTACCTGAAGTTTGAACAGACATTGTAAATAACTTATTTAATGAATAGCAGAACGAATGTTTAACAGGCAGGGACCGTGCTTGTAATGAAATCAATTATGGCAATAATTTGAAGTAACATGTGCACAACAATGCAACAATTATCGAAACATAATGTGACATTGATGTCAGCACTTAGGCCAGGGCTTTGGCCTGGTGTTAGGACTTTTTAGCCATTTTTAAGGACAGCTACATTACAGACCAGCGGTCTATGGATATGCCATAGTTTTCTTCAACCTACCACAGGGATGGATGTATAGCTGGTGTCTGATGGAAATGTGAAGACTGTTGCTGTAGTAACAGGACTACTTGGGGGTGGGGTCACGATGAGTCCAGTTGTGCAAATATGAACCTGTCAGAGACATGAAGAATAATATGAAATTATTGCAGTGGTGTCATGCTCCACTCACACGTGAAAATTGTGCTTCACTAAACAGCACTCGATTGAGATCAGCCTTATTCAGACACAAAATGTATCCTGGCACAGTTGTGCTTATCTGTACCAGAGTTGATGTGGTTTATCTATCACTATTTCATTGTACAAATATTCTCCCACTCTAGAAAAGTCACACTGTGTGCGAATGACTCACAGAAAAGCCACCTTGGGGCTTTGCGTCCTGGTGACTTGGACATAACCAGGACAGAGATCTGACAATCTGATTGGCTGCCTGAAATCAGGTGATTGCCCAGCAGGACATTTCATTGGGCATATCAAGAAAGTTGGCTTCCCTGAGGAGGAGAAAGAGCAGCAAGGAATGTACCACGTGAGTCATAATGGTGTCCTGGTAACAAGGCCATACTGTTGGACACACAATATCTCCCTGTGCCCTCTGGTCTCTCTCCATGCATGAATGCTCCAGACAGGAACTGCCTCTTGAACCAGAAAGCAGGACAACTTGTGATTCAACCTTCACTGCTTTCTTATATATTGTGGAGTTGTTGTGCCGAGGGAATGCAAAATGTAAACTTGACCTGGAAAGTGACACTGTCCACCAGGAACATCAATACATCCAGATACACGGCACGCTTAAACACTGCAGCACAGAATGATTATGCTAAATGGAAGAAACAGGTTTCTAAAAACCAGAAATATCAGGGGCCCTCTTTCATCTCTCTTTCCTTGTGTAGTACAGTGCTCATTTCCAAGACAGATTACTCAGGCCCCAGGCAACTAGAGCTAACCTTTGTTGTTTTTTTCAGTCTGGGTGCTAGAGGGACAGAGGATGAGTAGAGGTGAAGAGGGGAGACGGGATAAGAGGCGCTGTGCTGTGCATTCAGTGCCTGAGGAGTCTCTATTGTGTTTTTATTAAACTCAGTGATCTGTAAATCAAACACACTGTTATCCCTCACTGTTGTCACCAGGGAGGATCATTTTACAGGCATGAATGAAAGCATTCTGATAGTATCTGGCTAATGATTGCTTGAACAATGCAAAGTTTGGAGTCATTAAAAACATGATTATACGTTCTCCATGGAGTAAGCTCTTTAATGAAACATCCTGCCTCCCTCTAACAAAGACATTCATATACACATGCATGGATGGAAAAAACTTACATCTGACTGGCTCTTCTTCAAAAAATGGTGACTGAGCTCAAGCGTTGCATGTAGTGAGTTTGTTTATGAGCTGGTTCTCAGCATCTCGCAATGTCAGCATGAGCACAAAATATAAGAAGAAAACTGCTACAGCTCCAGCAACTAGCCATGGACAGTAGTGTAAGAATGGAGATGGTGGAGGATATGAGAGTGGGTCTGAATTCAATTTTTGATTAATCTATCAAATATTTTGCTGAATTGTTTTGTAATTTGATACATACATTGTACAGGTAAACATCTACTCGTTTAGAAAGATTAAATCAAGAAAAGAATCTAACATTTTGAATGACAATATATCATTGATGCATTGTCTAACAACATATATGCCTGACTTAACGTTATAAAGATCAATATAAAAAACGTGAAAATATTACGTGTATGGAAGTAGTCATAGGTAATCAATTAGTTATTCTAATATTGAAAAGTAATCAAATATCAACTATTAATTAATTCACAATTTACTTATTACTTATACAGCAATATTATGAAACATTAAAAAGGTGCACATACACACAGACATGCACTGACCCCCACTTCTACTTTTGGTTTTGTTTTATCAGCTTTAGAGAAAATTACAATCCTCTGAAGGCTTCCTCTCTTCGTAGGTATAAGTCTAGACAATGACAGCTTGAAACATTGTCAAATCGCCTCAGCACTTTATCTTTCCTGTCTATCTGGGACAGGATAGACAGTCTGTTGTTCTGACAGTCTAGCTCCAACTTATAGCTTGTCTCCAGCAGCTGGCAACCACACAGCAACCATGAGTTGCTGCGGAAACCTTGGGGGCTAAGTTGGAGTTGTTTTTGTGGACGAGTGGAGTCACGCATCCATGATTTCAAATGCTTGGATGAACGATGGCCTGTTTGTTAGGATGAGGAAAAAGGGAAGTGGAAAGTGTAAACTGCAGACAGACGGTGAGTGAAACCATCAGAAGAAACAAACCTCCAGTGAAAAAGGGCTAAATGTGGACACTGTTTACCGGTGCATCACTGTTTTGTACCCTTGAATCTTCTTTCATGGTTGTGTAACAACACAACACTGAACAGAATACTGACAAGTCAGCTAGTTAAGATAGAGGCACATCATCCAATATATGTTAAACGCATCCTCATTTAAGAAGCAAAAATTATTGACAGAACACAATAATGTTGTAAATGTACATTTCTCATCATTTCCAAGGATAAAATTAAAATTAAAATGATCGATCCTATTACTATATTTTTACATTGCGTGTTGACACAAACAATCCTTTTCATAGACAATTTAATGATCACAACATCTAAGAGGTGACCTACAATGCAGAAGCAGCAGGTGCTCTTCATCACTCTCTTCCTCTCAATACTGTATCTCTTACCTGTGAGGGTGCGCTGCAGGAGAGCCCCCCACTCATCTCCCCAATGCGGGCAGCTGCTGTGGGGTTGCTGGAGCTGATGAGGACTGGTCCACTAATCTCCATGGAGTGGCGTTGTGGAGGAGGAGCTAGCGTGGGTTTGTGGGACATAGTGAGAGAGGTGAAGGAATGTCGCTTCTTGCTGTTCTTCTTCTCTCCTGCCCGTAGGGCGCCATTGCTCTGGGGCCCCGAAGAGGCCCCCTCACAGGAGTCTCCACTGGAGTCTGATGGCTTGTCCAACTCTATAAGCTGACGTGCTGCAGAGTTGAACTAAGACAGGAGGGAGGAAGGAATGAGCAGGGGTCAACAGAGAAAGCAGGAAGGTGGAAGAAAAACATAAACGACAGGGCGTGATGGTGGTGGGCTTATTAAAAGTATGATGGAAGCTGTTACTTTCCATATTGATTGTCACGGAACATATGATCTGGTCAGATAGACTGATGGGAGATCTACCACATTAACAGTATAAATCTGCCCTTTAAGAGAGAGGATGGTTCTAAGAAGGTGCAGGCTTTGTCACTGTTTCCTATAAGAAAACATAAAGGAGGAAAACTAAAATGGTTTCAGTGAAACACAGGGTGCTCTCACTTCCTGTCATGCATTGCTCCAAACAGCTCTCTCTCCTTAGAACATAAAAGGAAGCTGAGCATTTCATTCCAATTCAGCAGACAACCTGTGCTGAGCCAGGTTCATCATTGATATGTCAGCAGCCTTTTGTCCTTTATCTTGCGTTTTAACCTCCCTCCTCATATTAATCCATCCACCCTTCAAACAGAGAAATCTTTACACCTACCCCTACATGCACAAACACACACACACACTCAACTCTAACAAATAGACTATGCACCTGCACTGTTAACACATACACTATACACCGCACATTAACACCATCTGCACACACGTTTATAGTGATATAATAATATACTGTTTATAATACACTAAAATATGTAATTGTGCTTTTTCTATATTTTCCCCTTTCTTCCCCTTCAGAGGCAAGTTTACTTTATGTCTGCCCATTAACAACTTTCTGTACATTGACGTAGCGTATACAATGTTTGTTCTGTCTGCTCCTCTAATGTTGTGTTAATTAAAAAATATATATTTTCAGGTTATTTGCCCTAACAATAACATAACCATGAAACGGCATTGCTTTTGACACCTTCTAAGTGAGGAAAAATGAGCTATAATTAAAGGACAAAGATTTACTTCACTCTGTCAGGATTACTCCTAATAATTTAAATGAGACCAGTAGAGCTCAGAGAGACTGTAACAGCTTGAATCTTCACAGACACGTCAAGTGGCTCTTAGACAGCATTTCAAAAGAAAGAAGTGTCATACACATTTTCAAAGGTGTGGAAGGAAAAAGCAACATTCAAAGAATCTCTGCAGTTTACAGCTCTGCTTCTGACTGGTAACAGTTTGACATTGAAGGATCTAGTTTGCTTACCTCAACATATGAGATGGGGAAAATTCCAATTTTATCTCCCAGCATTCCCTCCGCCCAGTTTTCATCAACTCTGCGGATCACCGTCAAGACATCATCCTGAAAGACAGAGACAGGTGCTGCTAAAGAAGAATCTCATGACCAAGAAAGTTTCTTATCCTTTAGGAACAAACAGTGGACAGAGATAATGACAGTGATGATCTTTTATTAAAGGGAATATGCCCAAAAGTCATACATGATATGAGCTTGGTATTCTCTTTGGAAAACCACTTAATAAGCATGTTTTGTTTTTGCTTGTATTGCATGAAAGCAACACACGATGGTAACATTAAAGCAAAATCAAAAAAAAATAAATAAGGAAAATTCAGCCTCATGTATGATTATGACATTACCTAGCTTAATTACAGCTGCTCATCAATAAGCTGGCTCAAACTATGATTTCACGGGGTATTTGAGTTAACATCCCTAAATTCTAGGACAGTCATCCTATTTAAATATTTTGGAAAAAATATTTTTAAAAGAATGTGAATCAGTTATTTGTCCTTACCACTCCTTGCAGCCTATTCAACGTCACTCACCTCTCCACCTCAGCTCAAACTGTAATCATAAATTGTTGTAATGCTGCAGTAATTCACAGCATAATGTCCACCCCTCACCTGGATAATTGGTAACAATGAACAACCGATGACATGAGGGCACAGTGTCTTAATAGTGCCTCGTGAAGCTGCATGTGTTAGCATTATGCTAGCAGACTTTAACAGCATGTAATTCACTACTAGAACTTCCTAATGATATGTCGACGTCACAAATACTCCATGTAGCGTCTCAGAATGTGAATCTGCTAATCTCTGCCCTGTGTCAGCACCACCTGTCTGCCATCTTGGCTATCTGACCTGTACATAATATGGGCAGATAGCCCAGCATAGCCACTAGTTGGTTAGCGTCATGTTAGCAGGTATTAAATGCCACCAATTTTGCACTTTCCTCCATCAGCATTCATGGACTCAGGTTGGAGAGAGTTTGTGAACACTTTTACACTTTGTGGTATCAGTTTTCATGTGTATTCTCCTGAAGTAGGAATCCGACACGGACAACTGTTTTAGTAGCAGCAAACTTTTCCTCTCTCCTTGGGCAAGAATCGGGTCTAATGTCTAATGTCTTCTGTGTCTTATGGGGGAGGAGTCATTTAAGTGAGTTTTCCCCCCTTATCTATCGTTTTTCGCTTTGGAGCAGGTGGAGAAGGCTTTGACGACTGCCAAAGATTTCTCTATGCAGGAAAAACCCTTGTCATAACTCGAGAAAATGAATGTTTACAACATAGTATCACAGTAATGAGAGCTTATATTTTAACTACAGACAACGTGGCAGAGCTATGGGTGTAGCAGAGGTTATGTCTCACTTTGGAGAAGGGCAGACAGTCCTTGTCTGCCTCCTTGTCTTTAAGCTCAAAGTCATAGAGAGCTTTGCACTGAGGTGGTGGTTGTGGTAGTGGCTTGATGACCTGGACAAAGTTGGTGGGGAAGAAGCCATGGACTCCACCCATCTCCCCATGGAACCAGTTCTCATCCACTTGGCGACGCAGGATGATGATGTCACCCTTGCTGAACTTGAGGTCTCCTGATTCCTTGCCCTCATAGTTGTAAAGGGCTTTTGCACATGGGAGCTGGGGTACAACCT
>OMOW01021740.1:0-11074 GCA_900312555.1 Lamprogrammus exutus | reverse complement strand
ACGCGTGACGGCGGCCTGGTTGAGCCCAGTAAACAGGACTGTCTTCGGGATCTTACTCTGATAGCTTTACCCGCCATATGGCGGGGGCGGGGGGGGCGGTTAAGAAAAAGCGAGAGGTGACGAGGACACTTACACAACGGTTGGATCGCTACAAGCCATTTCAGAAAACCATCACCGACCTCCTAAACGCCACAGAAAATCTGATCCCAATCCAAGGCGAAAACACGGCACAAGAATATGCAACCTTAATATCAGATTTTACGTGGCGATATTAAACACTTTAAACGGTACGTTTGTAATAAAGGTACGGCATCTGCGTTTAAAGTTGGATCCTCGTGGTTTACGTCTTGATTTAGTCAAAATCCTCCCTGATCGCGCAGTAAGTGGGCAGACGGGGATAAAATTAGATTACGGTCGTAGTTGTAATGTGAGGCCTCAAGAAAGCATGGACGATAACTGCACCATTCACATATTCAAAAGGAGCCTTCAGCTGGAGCGGCGCACAGTCTTTATCTTTTATAGAGACGTACTGCTTGAGATTACGCCGCAGAAATTCAATACAAAGCAAACGATTCCTGCGTGTTACATGAGAAAGATCAATATCATTTAGAATCAATAAACGGCTTGTAACACAAAACCTCCACGTCCGTCTATTTCGGCAAATGAGCTGCGTCTAAAATTCTGTGTTTTCAGGATGAAAAATGTATTAAGTATGATTTAATTTATTCATTTTTGCCTCTTAGTATAACAAGTACAACAACAAACATAAGAGGAATTCTGGTGTTGCTATATTTATGGGAATACAATTCTTTAAGAAACTCTGCATTCTTTAACACAATCCAAAACTATTAAAGAATTTAACGTTTTTCTGGTCGTCCTGCAGCTCATTAGCGAACAACAGAGATCCTCCACTGGCAGTAAAGAACACAGCGAGCGTACAGTACGCATGAATCTGTGGCTTAGCAGGAAGAAAGCTGTTGATTGTTGGCCTCTGATGCACAGCATATGGGCTCCCAGCAGACGTCATTAGCATGGGTGATTAACTGGCCAGGTTAAATGTCTTGCACTTGAGGGCTCAACGATAGCATCTGCCTCCGGGGATCAAGTTGCCTGTGCTGCAAAAGCCCTGTAGAGGAGGCGCCTATCTCCGAAATCGGCGCGGCGGGGTGTCCGTTCCGGTGATGGTGACATGCAATATCAGGCGACTCTTGTCTGTGGTTACACGCGACGACAGTGACAAACAACCAGGACGAGCCGGATTAAAACACACCCATCAAACGTTCAAACTTAATGAGAGCGTGTGGAGAAAAGAGTCCGAAGGTGGGGTCGGGCAGTCGACAGCGAGTTGGTTCAGGGGATTTCTCGCAGCGCATTCTTCGCGCGGGGTTCCTCTCCTTACCATGACCTTCAGACCTGTAGCTCCATGTCAAAAATATTAGTGTCCTTTTCTGATTCCTCACTCAAATGTTTTCAAGCAAGTTGTTGCTGTCCAGGGTAGCGTAGCATTTTTCAACTCAGGTTCATTAGCAAAATTCAAACTGTTTCTTCCATCTAAGGCTCTGGAGACAGTCATACATGCCTTTATCTATATTCTATATTCCACAAACCTCCCTTTGCTGTCTCCAGCTTGTACAAAATATGGCAGCTGGGCTCTTGGAAGAGCAGCCACATCTCTCCTGCGCTGGCCGCCTATTAAAACTAAAAATGAATTCAAGACTTTCACCATTTGTTTTTAAAACTCTCCGTGGCTTTGGCACAGCAATATAACTGTGATTTCCTCCGCCCCTATTCAACTCCGCGGCCCCTCGGATCTACAAATCAACTTCTGCCGTCATTCCACAGTGCAACCTGGAGAGTGAAGGTGACCACGCTTTCTCCGTTGCTGCCCCCCAGACTGTTTGCCACTTCATATTGGGTCATCCCCCTCAACTGCCACTGTTACATCTCACTTTTACTCCTTTGCCTTTTTGCTCTGTTTGATGTCTTGCCAATTGAATTTATTTGCGTTATTGTGCTTTTACTATTTGTTTGATTACACCTATCAATTTGGTTTTATACACATATTACTCCATATTCTCCCTTTTAAATGTGCCATATGAATAAACTTTTTTACACAGCAGAGTTTACAAAGCCAGGACAAAAATCTGAAGACATGTTAGGTAAGATTGATATGTTACAACCTTTTCATAGCGTCCCTTTGATTTGCTATGGCTAATCAATGGCAGAGTTTACTTAACATTCACCCTCTCACTCTCTGGTTCTAGACCACTCAACAGATTTACCTGAAGTTGGTTCAGAACTAGCATGGATCATTTTCAGCCCACAAATGAAATCGCTCCAGAGTTTGTCTGGGAGCCAGGGCAGAGACCATCTGCTCAAACCAGGCGTGGTTGATTTAGTCCACACCCGAGTATGATCGCTGTGTCCGGACCGGCCCAATCAAATCATACCAACTGGGGAAATAAACACTAAATCCGATTGGGCCAGGACCGAACCACAGAGGTGCACAGCAAAAAGCCTGCGTCCTGTGCTGGAATCAAATCCTTCACTTTAAGTAAACTACAAAATATTACATGTTGGAAAAATATCCTGTACCCTGTATTCTAAATTCTATTTGATATGTAAAAGTAAATAAGCATTACAAGAAAAATTTACTTAAGTATCAAAAGTAAAAGCACTCATTGAGGTGCAAGGTCCCTGCTTGATTTATTAACATGTTTGTGGTGCATATTCATTTGATATTCTGAAAATGTTGCGATGAAATCATAAATATTCATAAACTGGAGATAAGTTTTTGAAATCTCCAATGTTGAGTACATCAGTGCTTCAGTGTTGTTGTTTGTTTTAAACCAGACAATAACCTTGTGCCCTTTAGCGGAGTAGTAACAGAAAGCAACACAACATGTTAATATCAGAGTTAAGAACCTGCACCTCCATTTCCTGTTTCTGTCCCCTGAGCACAGTGAGATCCCTTCCAGAAATTGCTCAGGCCACCAGAGATGGCAGAGTGCAGTGCATTTATGGTCAAAAGGCTCATTTTCCATTCTCTAAAGTAAAGGTTTGTGTATGTCCAGAGTACAAAGAATGCTTTCACCACTACATGTTATTCTTGTGCGATTCCTTGAGGGTCCTTTGCTACCTTTAAGTGCCACAATAGATTTCCAGGTAGGTGAAATTCCATTGGAAAAGAACTTCTGACTACCATTTTCACTTGCCTGAACTCCCCAAGTCCCGTTGTGCCGGCTGGTCAATTGAGTTGTGTTTTCACTAACAGCAGCTGCCATGTCACGCTTTTGTTGATGGAAAGGCTTCGTGCCTCTGAGCGGTTGAACGTCCGGTGCTACTCGGACCACGTTAGTGTTGTTCACCCACTGATCCGCTGAAATGATGAATCCCTCCGCATGGGAACCTGACGCGTTGTGAGAAACAGCGGGGTGATTAAGATATTACAGCACGACGATTCATTAGTTGAATGTCAACCACTAAGTGTGTAGTGACAGGGCCTTGCCTTTTCAGATGAGTTCACTACATGAAGGAAGACCTTTAGATAGAACTGAGTCATCCACAGGATAATTTAATAACTTACCATGATGGCCTGCTTTATTTTAAATAAGAAATTTCCTTTGAAAGTTCATCTGTGAAACTTTGCCCTCCATAAAGTGACCTTTTACCGTGATAGTCGAGATAGATAAATAGTTTTTCCAATGGGTATTTCAATGTGAACTTGAAGGTTTATGAACCTCTGCATATTCACTGATACAGGCAGTATAAGAACGCAAAAAACTTGTGGATTGCAAAGACGCAAAAATTATCTGGTGGGCAAAGCAACTTAGAGGATATTAGTAAACAGGAAACGTAAAGCAACAACTGAAGTGGACTGTATGTCCTACAGGGGACACATTATGCTTTATCTCCCTCATGTTAATAATATAGGAGTAGTATGTGTCGAACATTGTCAAAATACATTCAGGGAGTAAATCATAGGTCTGGAACTGCAGTAGCTAAAACACCCTGTTTTCACTCAGTGTGCACAGTGGTGTTGCAGCAGAGGGGCATAAAAGTGAATCAGTGTGTTTTTGCAGATAAAAGCATTTCAAAGATTTCCTTAAGACCTCCAAAATGAAAATTAGAACATTAAATCTGTGTAATGTGTCCTCCTCTCAACACTCCCACTACATCAAAACAAAATCTATTTTTCTTTATCATCTCAAAACAAACTGAATTTTAAACTAAACTATTGTGGAGGTTTGCTCTATTATACAATCATTAAAACACAATCTCTCTCAAACTGCATAAACAGGGTTCAGCAAGCGATTTAATAAATCACCATTTCTTTATTTGCTGTGGCTCATTCGGTAAACAAGATAAGGAGATTAAGATTAAAAAAAAACAAATCATTAAGTTGATATCTTTATCTGTGATGCAAATATTGTAAAGCCTGAAATTTCCAAGAGAACCCCGGTGGCCATTTTGCACAACAGAAGGATCATATCAAGGCAGCATATAGAGAGAAAGGCCAGCAGTCTGTTTTTAATACTTCATTTTTCAGTGGGTGCTGGTAAGCGATCTTAGCACTCTCTGCATACTAATTTGCACAGTCTTCGTCCTTGAGAACCATGTGATTAATAATAGATGCAGTGTGACTATATGCCAATCGCTGGGGTGAGCTGTAGAACACTGAACTGTAACACTGGATTTGCAAATGGGCTCCACTCCATCTTCGTGTCTGAAATTGACGGAGACAATCAAGAGTTAAATTTTTGCCGTATTAAATTTATTCCCTCCTGAGGCTCGGCAACAGGAAACAGGAAATCAGTGGAATCTGATTGTGTAGCTACACACCTGCATCACAACTCTTTGCTGCATGTTTTTTTCTTGCAAAACTGCTCACACACACACACAAAGAATATGCAGGACGCCATTATAAGGAGTTTATGAAGAGATATCCTCTATGCATGAGACATATCCATTTTGGTTATTTCAACAGGGTGAAATATCAGCAGGAACACAACAGACACATCACCACAGCACATTTTCATGCTGTCAAAGCTCGACACAGAGGATTTCTTGCATTGTCAGCCTGCTGTAATCAAATTTTTTGAAATGAAAGGGCTGCCAAATTAGTATCCAAGATACAAGATCAGTTCAGAACTCTCTCTCTCTCTCCCTCTTCCCCTCTCTCTCTTCCTATGTTCATGAGCTAAAACTGCATGGCCTTACTCCAAATTTAGACACACGCAAAAACAACTCTGCTGACAGTGGCACCTGCGTCACTCCTGCTTAGCTACAGCTTCACTGGTGCTGTGAGACGTTTTCATTTAGCCCGAGTGTGAGAGGAAAACCAAGCCTGCACAGCAATATTAGACAACATGTAAATATTGCATATAGTGTGTGTGTGTGTATAGCAAATAAATTAGCCAGTTGCAGACTCATTAGCCAGGGGCCATTCCTCTGTCCCAAGTACCATACTTAAACCAAGATAAAAACAGAAAGCAAACAAATTAAACATTGTTAATTAAACTAAATTGAAACACATTTCGATTTACCTCGCATCTACGAGTAGAGGATATCAGGCCAAAAAAAAGACTAAAGCACTCTTGTTAATTTGATGTCATTTTGATGCTAGCAACTAAGCTCCCGATGCTGTTGCAGATGCACTGCACATCAAATATTGGCTGCTTGCATCTACATCAGCATTAAAGGGCACACGAGCAGACTTCCACCTTCTTGTTTTCATTCAGGGATCTATTTTGAAACATTTGTAATCAGCTAATGTGCACAAAGCACGTTGCTGTGCCTCTACTCTTGCTGCAGCACCATTGTGCATCTTAGATAGGTCTCTTTAACTCTTTTTTGGATCATAACTTATCATGGCAGATACAATCACAACGTGTTCAAATCCCATCCGCTTGTTTTTTTCCCCTTTAACAAGCATTTGAGCTTCCGTTTAAGCCATTCAAGGCCGTTCAAATTGTTAAAATTGGAGAGCCAAGGCTTCCCACTGATACGCATTGCTTCTCACTGTGACTCCTTCCTCTATGTGAAATCCAAAGAGTAATCTACAGCACTGTTGATCGGCTCCAGCGGGGGTTGTCAGAGGAGAGATTGTTGTCTTCTGAAAGAGCACCCTCCTAAGCAGGCCGCGCTGTTCCGATTTGCCAGTTGGGTCACGCCCAAGCTGGTAGCACCCACAGACTGTGAAACACAGATGGTGGCCAAGCACTTGTTCGCTCGCCTCGTACATGGTGGTTGTGTCTATCCAGGTGTGTGTGCGGGTAAATTCGAAGGTGTTACATGTAGACATAAATGTGTGACTGAAGTAAAGACCGATCAAAGCTTTTAGGCCTTTTTAGGACCTACAGGTTTGTCATTCTGGATGCATCTCATCTTTGACGATGTTCAACACATACTCCCAAGTATATTACAATTTGAAATGAAAGCACAATATGTCCCCTTTAAATGAATATATCCTTGGGTTCAGCATTTGCATTGGTGACCTGGTTCCTTTCGACACCGATCTGCTACTACGAAGTGGTCGAGGCTCAAGAGTTCCTCTTACATTTTGTTAAAATCTGATCCGAGTCATTAAACGTAGGCGTTGGTGGTGTTTTTGTGGTGTATGAACTACTTTCACAACAGATGGAGCTTTTTTTAAAAAGCTCCCAAGGGGAAATGGTGAATCAAGAAAATATCTGCCTGAATCACAAAGGGTACATTTATTGGCTCTTAGCTGGTTGCTATATACGGTGCACTGTAGTGATATGCACCATTTGCTCTAATGTTAGCAAAGTCTTAATTCTCTATCTCCTGGAACTAGTTTATTATTCTTGTCCTGCCTAATAGGCAGTTGTTGTCAAATTAGTTTCCTTACAATCACGCTAAACACACAAAACGTGACAAATGATAACAGGAAGTGCTCTCTAAAGAGAAACAGAGCCTTTGTTGTCTCCCAGCTCTGTGTCTTTCCCAGGAACCAGTGGAGCAGTCCACTATGCAGAGAACAGAGGCAAACCTGAGGGATGCGATCTGCCAATGATTCCCCCTCGTGTACAGACACAGACACCGGCCATGTTGATTTAGTGACAAAAACAAGGTCCCCTTCTGTGCGAGTCAATGCTGGCGTGAATCGGCTCAAACAGGATATTTCGCTCTTCAATGGCGCCCATCTCTCAAAGGTAATGGCTCGGAAAATCTAGATGTCTTTAAATGGCAACAGGGACTACAAGGCCGTTATACATTTTTTATCCTTACTGACATTGGCATCACAACGCAGACAGGCTGACATAGAGGGGTCACCAGTTTATTACTCTGCCGTGAGTGGTAGATGGTCAAAATGAGCAAAACACCATGGTAAAGACTTAAGCTGGTCATGGTGGCTGGTTCGTGCTGAAATTGGCACTTTCATTTCACGTCGGTCCTAATCATTTTTACAACCATTATGATTTTCAGCATTACAGGATCGAGAATTGGAGTATTTGTGATCAAATCGAGCCACGCCTCAGCAGTTCACGTATTATTTCCTGTGGCAACATTCGTATTTATGATTTCAAACTTAAAACCACCTTGATCCGATGATGATGGCAGTGATGAGGCTTCAACAAACCAAAACCTATCTGCGCACCACCAGAACATGCGGTCAATGGTTGGTCTACAGGACTTACCTCGCTAAGCCGGCTTATACTTTAGCTCATAACATTTTTAAGCCTCTTAACTAGTAAGCTCAAACTGAGCTAATTATTCATGGACCGCCTCCGCCTGAGGGAACACAGCCAGGGATGACGATGGAAAACCACGCAGTTTGCACTGTAACGTATAGAACATGATAAATCACCTATTATAAAGACAAAATCACATATTGAATTTGTCACTCACTATGAGAATAATCGTGCTCCCTTAAATCCTTCTTAATCTAAAAGGCGTCCTTGCATCATGCCTTTGTCATCCATTGCCCTTTCCTTCTGGCTTGACCTTACTAAGCTTAGACTGTGTTACAGCTATGATATCTTTATATTGTAAAATAAAACCATGAGTCGGCCCCGGCTTTGATTTCTTTCTGTTTTCTGATTCAAAGCATCAAACAATTAAAAGCTGACACAAGCAGTTAATTAGTGCTCATCGTAATGTCGCTTTCCCATGAGCCTTTTTCATTTTAATTTAGCTACTTCAGTCAGTCTTTTTCATTGCGCTTTTCAGTTATAATCATATATTATTCTCGGAACAATTTACACACCAGATTGCTCACATTTGGAGTGTGTCAGGACTTCCTAACTTTTCATTTTCTCACATAATTAATAAGCAAATTATTGGTGCAATGTACATATCTGAAAATATTCACTTCTTCATATTTTCATATTCATAACAAGAAGTAAATCGTTATGTCATTATGCAAATAAACACTGATGTGTATATGCAAATAAACATTGTTCCACATAAAATCCCTCAATAGCAGTAGTATTATAATTACATGCCATTTCCAGAGATTCTTCATTACATTTACATTCTAAATCCGGCTTAATCTTCTTACTTCCATGTCTACACCGATTTTCTCATGTATGTAAATTGCTTGCTGAGACGTTTCATCACCTGCCACACTGACATCTTCATAACTTCATCGTGCTTATCAGCATATTACTAAAAACTAATTTATGAGAGACAATTGGATCACCTAAGAGGATCGCTGTTACGCAAAGTAAACATGATTGTATATGTAAGGTTCTGCAGCAATCTGATCTGAATTAACACAGGTAATAACAACGACAACTCAAACACACGACTATAAATGTGATGACTTATCTGAATGGTAATCTGGCAGTGTTTGTGTGTGAATTTAATCCTATTTGCATTAATGCAGGGTGGAGTGAGAAAACTGTGAAAGTAGCTGCACATTTCCATAGGTGCTTTATATGAACCAACATAAAAGCAAGGATAGATGCGATGTGTATACCTTTATTAGCAGTCAATTAATTTTAAATGGCTTGCAAAAATAATTAATTCCCCTCCTGAAAGAACTTCTCCTCTGAATACACTTACTTTATGGTTGTAAAACGTCTCTGAGTATCAGAAAGTATCAACAATGAGATTTTTAAACAATGCCCATGTTCATTTTCCACAGATTCTGCAGCCTTCGTATGAAACGTGCATTCCGGTTCGTAACTTTTACTGCTTACAGAATTTATACTTTTACTGTTTACAAAAAAACTGCACTATTTTCATTTATTTACATTAGAATGCTTAGAGGTATTGTTCTTCAATCAAAGTATTTGTCATTACTGTGAAAATGAAGCTATTTCTAGTATTTGCTGATCGTTTTTGCAATTTATTGAAGAAAAGCTGAAAGAATGTAATTCATTGTATAAGTTATGTTTACATCTGTTTTTAAGAATAAAAATATCCTCAATTTTGTGTCTTTTCTCCAAACCCTCCAACTTTCCCAGCCCCCCACACCCTCCGGTATTGAAAATCATATTAAAGTTTGAAATTTTACTGTCATGACCTAAATTCACTACTTTAGCTTTAAATATATATCCACCCAAAACTATGAATAACCTTGCCAACCAAAGTTCAGTCTCAGTGGACTCCGTTTGCTTTCAACTCGTAACTTTCAGTGTCATTGTAATTACAGTAAAGTTTAAATCCCTCATTTTGCAGAGTAATGAAAATACAAACTGAGCTGAGGAAGCAATTTCACAGTCTGTCAGAGCTGTTGTACTGCTCATGTTTCTGACAGGTGAGCTGCATGTTCAGAGGCATCTTCTGTCACGCAAAGAGCGTTTACTCCGAGCCAAATCATTTGGAGTCTATTAAGTGCGCTTGGACCAGTATGATAGAGCTGCGGGCTCATCAGCCATATGTTAGGCCACCGATTAGGCTCGAGCCATGCTGAGAAAAACACTATCCCTGAAGCCAAACACGGAGGTGCATCTGTTTTGGTTAAGGGTTGTTTTACATCCTGTTGTCCTTCTTCTGCTAATCTAATTGAAAGGGACACTTGATTTAAAGTTTCACGGCTATTTACCTTGCCAACACATAACCTGCTTTGGAAGGTGCTCGTTGCTTTTTAATCAACATATTTTAAACAAAAGCTCCTGGTTCTCCGTTTTTTTCTCCCCATATTTATGGTGACAAATATGATTTTCACTATTTTTGAAATTTTTAAAGGTAATTAAATGTCAGAATGCAGTGGAGCGAGATGGAGAAATTTGGCACAGAGAGAGCAAAGTGTCCCTGGCTGGATTCAAACAAAAGATGTCTCAATTACATGGCACACAATTTATCCAGCTGAGCCGCCAGACCGCCACTTACACCTTTCAGATTTTGAAGGATGTTTGCTACCATGGCAACACAGCAAATAATGCCTGTGTGTCTTACCAACGAGCCTAAAAAAGAAAACCGCTTCGGCTTTTGCCATAATAGTGCACTGAAACTAATTCAATTGTCAACAGAGTCAAACATGATGGAAGGGGGGGAGAGAAATGTACTCAAAGCTGTAATATATAGAATGATTGATATGTTGTGAGCCTCAAGAGAGAAAAGGCTTTGATGTTTTGTGCATTCCTGATATGATTTCTTACCCCCACAGCTTACTGGTTCCAGAGCTACCCAAGATGGACAACATACCTGCACACACATCAGTTATTGGTATAGCCGACAGCAATAATTATGGTTTTGATCGAAGTCAGCATCTACAATTCTCACCTGATTCGACCCCTTGAGACTTTCAGCTCTTTCTAAACATTAAAAACGCTTAAACTGGAACACGTTTGGCCTAAGATGATGCCCTCATGTCAGCTGAAGAGCCGAGACAGATTTCGTGAACGGCGTCCTTAATGGCAAAATACACAACAGAATTGAAGAGGACGAACATTTACCGTTGTGCTTAACTGAAACAGAAAATCTATTCTCTCGTCTGGAGAAGCCGGGCCTTCAAGAGGCACCCGCAAGCACAGAAAGTCCAGATTTGGCCACGCCTGGCTTGAAGACGGGAACCACATCGATTGGCTGTACTCCACCGCTCACGGCTGGCAGGTCAAAGGGTGCAGCCACGGCTTTGGAACTCCATTCCTTTGAGATTCTT